>CABFWB010002530.1:29828-80445 GCA_902151455.1 Timema bartmani
AAGACGCGGCGCTAAATTTCTTGTTTTCTGCATGTGACTATCCTAAATTATAAGGGCTCCCCCGCACCCCCGTCCTGAATAGTGAGTAACCCGACCGCTGCGCCGAGGGACCTGTCAATGAATTGGCTGATATCTCGCGGGATATCAGACTCGGGTACCCTGCACCACTGGTCTCTGGAGACACCACCCTCCATCCCTGACCATTGATTCAAGTCTCCTAGCCGCAACACGGCCCAGGGTGATTTGTGTGGCGGGTACGACCTCCTCCCTTTTCCGTGTGTCTTGTCACGTTGATGCTCCTGGTCGCTTTCCCCTCTCTCTGATATCCCAAGGCCGTGAGATTCGATCGTAGGAAGGTCTACTGGAGTATTCAAGGTCATTATTACCCATATGCATTCCTAAATACCCTTATCTAGTCGTAAAATAGGCTGTGGATGCTTGGCCCAGAATTCCGACGCTTTTTAAGTTCTTATTTAGCTATCCTAATTTCGCTAATGCTATAAACTATAATTTATAAGTAATGTGTTTGTAAAAAACCACTGTTTGTAAATAATCGTCCCAGACATTGTTTGTAAAAAAGTTATAAATCTTATAATGTTTGTAAAACCATATTGCCTAGGACAATTCTTCATAAACAATTGCTAAGCCTTGTGTATAAGCCTACTTTTAAAATGGATGATGATAAAGATAACTTAATAATAATACATATGTTATGATGGATGACATTTAAATATATATATATATATATATAACATTAGAAATAATTATTTACAACAAAATTATTTCTAATAATTATTGTCTTAGTATTCTATTTTTTTTTATACTCGTATATTTGACACAAACAAAATGATAAATTATTTTTTGCATCTAAAATCAGTTCAAGCAATTTTTAAGTTTCATATTAGATTATGTTTTTACAATAAAGTTTGAATTATAAATTATAATTGCCAGGACTATAAATTTTGATATGTAATTAGTAATTACTAATGACTCAAATTTCATGCACATGATTCAAGTAACTCAAACATCAGCTTTAAGGGGTTTGACTTTTACGATTTTAATTTGAAAAAAATCTTGACACGGTAGACTTTCAATAGCTCTATAATTTCTATAAAAAAAATATCTCAAGACGTATTTTTCATTTATTTTCGAGCAAACTTATTTTTTGCGCTTTTGTTTATTAGATTCTTATTTGAATTATTAACTCTTTGTTTCTTTGTGAGTTTGCCACCGTGTTGTCGTCAAAAGAAACAAGTTTAATTTGTACTCTTTAGTTGTTATTTCATTATTATTATTATTATTATTATTATTGTTATTTTGAAAGAGTAAGACGCCAAGACACGGTCTAATCATGTTGGTTTTTAATTGCTTATATTGCAAGGCTTGACTGATGGCAGAGCGCTGGAAATAGCAAAGTATAAACTTTTTCATTTCTTTAATCGTAAATAAAAAAAATCCTTAATGACACTGAAAAGGAGGGTATTTTTATTTTTACTCTTTGTTTTTATTTTCGTTGCTTAGTTTTACCGTCTTCACGTAGACTTCAGTTGTGACCGATTTTCTTAATCACTGGGCCGAATATTTTGTGTACATTTTGTATTTTTTTAAATCGCTTTTTGGTATTATTAGGAACTTAATCGTTGGAGTGAAATGTTCATCTTTTATTTTTATTTCTGGGGAAGTAATTATGATCAATCAGAATCATTGTTACTATTCCGTAAAAAAGAAAAGAAAAGAGTTTTAATGTTAAGTGTGAAAGATTAAGCTACAAAATAACTGTATTTTCAAACTTTAATTTCTGGAATCATCTTTTCATCGGAAGCTCAAAAGTTTTCTTTTATTTCCCCTCATTTCACTGTTAAATTTTTTATTTTGGTCTTAAGTGTTCTGTTGTGGAATTAAATTGACTAAGTCAAATAAATTAATTTTTTTGTGAGTGTTACTAAAAAGTAAAAGTGAATATATTTTTATTACTGAAGGTAGAAACAAAAGCAAAGCTATTATCAAGGTATAACGTCTAACACAAGTATGGTCAATTCATGAATATAATATAGATAACCAAAGCCTAGGTAAAGTTACTTATTTATTAAAAAGTCGCAAATTTTCGAAATATGATAAAAATAATTTTGTGAACACTCATATTGTCTAGCTACGGCAACTCTTATAGAATTTTTTTTCTTAATATAGTTTTTCATAGATTTTGATTTTTCTTCCATAATTAAAAAGAAAAAAAACCCCGCAAAACTATCAAACAAAGATAGGCCTATTATAGAGAGTTAAAAATAAAAAGTCGAGAGTTTTAAACTGTAAATTAACTTTATTTTAAGAATCTAAATATATCATACAATTTTACATTGTCTAAAAAGGGAGATTACTCAATTATTTTCATTAAAGATTTTTTTACCCCCAAAAGTTCTTCCTCGCTCTTCCCGTCCTCAACCCTCTCCCCTACTTGATAATTTGTTTTTAACTCCAAATCAAATTGTCAAGATGTGGACCAGAGTTACAGCTGTATTTGTATTATATACAACTCATGTTGAGTTTAATTAAATTACATTTGCATATTTAACCTTCCCAAGTGCATCTGTGAAAATACTCACGTGTGTTCTAGTTTTTTGTGTATTCGATTTCAAGTGGAAATTATAGATATCTCTCTCTGTATATATATATATATATATATTGTAACCCTGGAAGAGTCTCTTTGTTCTTTCCTTGATACGTTTTTATCTTTGGAAGAGTGAAGGCATTTTTAATTAAATGTTAATCACTACAAAAAATTCACTTAATAAAATAAAATGTTATGTATATTCTAAAACTCTTTATATCTACCACTTTATAGAAAATCTTTATGTAGACAGATAATTAATTACATATTTAAATTACAAACACATACAGAATATATGTACATTCTTGATCGACTTTAAATATAAGTTATCGTTTGTAGTGTTAACGGCACAGTTGAAGTGCCTGACTCTTAAGTCGGAAATAATTAGTTGTTTTAATAGAGGCGCCAAACGAGGTTTGTACATTTATCTCCTGCGATATTTAATCGATTATTAATTCGAATTTATTTGAATGCGTTTTGAAAACTGTTCTGCTTGGTAGCAACCTTTTAATCGTGCGTTAGGTGAAACTTCTTTATTGACTCACAGTTGGCCTTATGGCTCATAGTTGAACTTGTTGATTCACTATTGGATTTAATGAGTCACCATTGAAGTTGTTGACTCACTATTTACCTTATTTACTCCCCGTTGACTCACAGTTAACCATATTAACTCTCCGGTAATTTTATTGACTATCTTTTCACCTTATTTTTTCCTTGATAACCTTATTTATTCCCTGATGACTTTTTTGACTGACTGATTACCTTTTAAATTCACCGATGACCTTTCAGAATAGCTGTTGACCATATGAAAAAAATATTGGCATGTTCTACTTTCCCTCTTGTTTGTGGTTGGATGTAAAATTGTAACAAAAATATTTTTTTTGGTATCACAATATTTTAAAAAGGTTTTGATTAAAGGGGCTGATATATGATCTAAACCATCTTCATTATGAATGATATTTTTTGTCAACATGTTGGATTTATGGTCTATTTAAGGCGGTTTTCTTAAATTAACTTTTTGCATCCTATCTCATTAAACTAGGGTATATTATCTATTATCTATGTTAGCTTATCTAGTTTGAGCAATTGTATGGTGATATCGTAGAGAAATTAACAGAAGATACAGAAAATGCTTTTGATGAGTGAAAGAACTAACGAGGCTGTGAAAGTGTTAAAGAATGGAAAAACTGTGGGCTTAGATTGAATCACAAGTGAAATACTTAAGTGTGAGGAGATGGTACTACTTGCCAGATTGTGTGAGTTGTTCAATATGCTGAGACTTCGAGTGTTCCTAATGACTGAAAGAATGCTGTCACTATTCATGTATGTAAAGGCAGTAAGAGTGAATGTAAGAATTACTGGGCAATTAGTTTGTTGAGTATTTCAGGCAAAGTTTTTTGGAGAGTTTTAATTGAGAGGGTGCGTAAAAAAACTGCGGACCAGATGGAGGTAAACCATTACACCGCATATCCATTACATCGCGTTTATGGTACAAATACATTGCAGGTCCATCACGTCGCGTATCCTCCACCTCTCTACACACAGCTAACCCTACTCTGACGTACAACCAATAGGATTGAAGGGTCAACTGACTCCCCTAGGGAGGGGGAGAGTTTCTAGTTTGCCAAAAATCTAATGTCCTTAAAAAAACTTGTCTACTTGAATTTTTAAATTCAAATTGCTGTGGTGCAATGAAAAGCAAGGATGAAATAATAAAATAAGAATATAATTTACAAATTAAAAATATACCTTTTTATTTAGACAATTTTTTCCAGAGAAGTAAAAAACAAAATTATGGTGTATTTATTTTATGAGTGTTGTAGGGACTTGTAGATCGAATTGCCTAGACATATCGGTTATGCTGAAGTTTATTTAAGTTTTGAATAATTTACACTATCCTTTCAACCAGCCCCACCTTCATAAGGAGAGTCTGAGGTGAGAGTCAGGTACACTAACCTTGCATTCAGCCCTAACTTCATAAGAAGAGTCTGAGGTGAGAGTCAGGTACACTAACCTTGCATTCAGCCCTAACTTCAAAGTGAGAGTCAGGTATACTATCCTTCCAACCAGCCCCACCTTCAAAGTGAGAGTCAGAGGTGAGAGTGAATCTGCGCTGAGAGGCAGGCCCACTATCCTAGCAAAACGCGATGTAATGAACACGCGATGTATTTGTAATGCGATGTAATTGTATATATATATGCCCCTTCATTCCTATTGGTTGTACTGCAGAGTAGGGTTAGTTGTGTGGGGGGAGATGCAACGTGATGGACCTGCAATGTATTTGTACCAAAAACGCGATGTAATGAACACTAGATATAATGGTGCTCCCCAACCAGATTTGGGTGTGCAATGTGGTTTCATGCCAGGTAGAGGTATTATGGCCAAGATATTTGTATTGCAACAAGTGATTGAGAAATAATGAATGGCAGCATAGAAAAAAATGATTTATGTATTTGGGCATAATGTTCTGTAAAAATGGAAGGATAGATGGTGAAATCGATAGATGAGAGTCAATGCATCTCGGAGATTAGTTAGATGTATGTGGACTACTGCAAAGACTAAAGTAGTATTGAGAGAGGCAAATATGGCAGTATATAAAGAGTGTTGATGCCAACATTGTTTCATGGATGTGACGCGTAGGTTTGTAACTAGAAACACAAGATCAAGGTGAGTACGGTTAGAATGAGATATCTAAGAAATGTGCGAAAACTCGTCAGTTATGAATGGGTGCTGAAGGAGGGAGGTTTGAAAAGGAATCCATTAGGTCAACGTGAAAGAAGCGTCCTACGTTGGTTTGGACATGTGGAGAGGATGAGTGTGGATCGACCGATGAAACAAATATATGAAGGTAGAGTGTGTGGATCAACATGAAGGGGGAGGCCATGTAAGACGTGGCTAAATGCTGTAGACGAATGCGAGAGACGTTACGTGTTTTAAGAATAAAAGAGCACGTTTGACTCAGTGTATGGATGTTGTTGAAGCCAAGAGAGTATGTAAGGATAGGGGAAGTTTGAAGAAAGTTAGTGAGGGTGGATTGAGTACAGAATTTTTTTTAGCTATGTGCGCAGTTTTAATGCTTACCACAGAAGGGAACGGCATGATTAGGTATGCATGTCTATTTAATCCATCATGATCATTTAATTGGAATTGCTGTATTGGCAGCATAAAGCCCTCCCGAGTCGAATTGTGGCTGACTATATGATCTCGTGACCTTAATTGATCACTCATATGTAGCTTATGATTTCCGCACTTCCATCACAGACTTGGCCTTAAAATATGAGTGACTCCTGGATAGCTCAGTTGTTAAAGCACTGGCGTTCTAAGCCAAAGGTCCCGGGTTGGATTACACTGCCTTGGTGTCATTTTTCGATTTAAATAATATGATATTTAGATGCGGCTATAACCGTAATTAACAAATATAATAACTTGTTTATTTAATACATTATTTCTTTATTCAAAGTGGGAGTGCAGGGAACGCGAGATAAGAGCAGTGTTTTCGCAGTTTTAGTAGCAAAACATATTTTTGGTCTAAATAAATACAAGAACTCTCCAGTAGAAATATAGTATAATAGTCTTCACATGGTGATATCAACAGTTTTTGAATATCTGTCAATGGTGTCTTAAAATTGAATGACGACTTTTTCTCTTCATTTGAATAGTTCCTCATCTAATGCTGCTTATGACAGATATTCAACAACTTTTGAAATCACCGTGTTAAGAAAATTAAACTCGTGTGTTTTTACTGAAGCAATACTTTATTTATTTTGGTCAAAACATTGTTTTGCTATAAGAACTGCAGAAACACCCACGTTTTCTCGCGTCCTCCCCACTCCCACCAAAGGGTATTTGACGGGCACTTTCTCAACATTATGATTATATCGGAACATGGCTTACAAACTTAATTTATTCTAGAACAGGCTACACCCAGTCCTCCACGCCGGGAATCGAAACCAGTATCGCTAACTCAGTAGGGAAACGCGCTACTGAATGAGTTAAGGTGTCGTACTATAGTCATTAATGCTTCGTGATTGTAGTTATTATGAACTAAATAAATCCTTCCCCAGTAGCCAGCCCTCTCCTTTTATTTTTGTCGTTAATCACCTTCTAGCCTGACTTATTTATATCCCTTTTGATAAATGATAACGACTAGATCCGACCCGACCCGCACACGCCGAGCGAGCAGTTCGAAAACCGCGTTGCGAGGAATGCAAAATGTCGCAGCTCTCGTGACGTAATACCTCGTGAAAAACAGAGCGATCGTTGTCGGATCTGCAACGTCTGATTGATTACACGGAGAAAGAGCGCAAGCCAGACAGTGTTTTGTCGCCTGTAAGGTTTATAAAACTTGATAGCTGCCTCGTACGTGGTCCAAAATGTTGTATGTACCCTCCATTTATTCTGATCGATGCTTACCTTACTTGGTTCCACTATGGTGTGGCGTATAAGATAGCGCCATAGTGTAATCAGTCAAGGTAAGACTGTTACCTCCCAGGGCAAATGGAGTTCACGTGCACCGTGACTTAGGAGCTACTACACAAATGGGCTAGGAGATATGAGAAGTAGAAGTGATAGGAAATGTACCGATATTTGCGCAATAAGGTAATGAGAAACTTCCTCCTCGTCATCGGTAAACCGTACAAGACGAGACAGACGCCACTGTCCATTGTCCACTAGTTGGGATAAAGGAGCGTTATAGACGTTGCGTTTCTACGGAAACCAGCCCCCACTTTCCCTCCCAAATCCCAGCCCATTTTACACTCTGCCAACGAGATGTTTTGTTTCGAATCTTGGCGCGGGGACTAAAGCGTTAATATTACCGCTGAGCTTATTGTCAGTAGATAACGGGGATTTTTATCAACCTCCCCTCACGCTAATACTGGCGAATTTCCTCCACATTACCCTCATCATACTTAAGTTATCCTTTGTCAAAAGGCACAAGTAAAAACATCGATAACGCTAATTGCGAAATTATAGTTTCAAACACACACAAGTGTTATAATTGTCTTATTATGATAGTTAAGGATGTAGGGGTATTTAAGTGTAAATGCACCCGCAATTGTTTATAAAAAGAAAGGGATCACATGTCTAGAACCACCACTCTTCTAATGCACCTGGATGTAATTTGAACCCTGACATCCTTGTCACCGGCTATTATTTACGATGCAAGCCTAGCGTACTAGACCACAAGGACACAAGGACTGTGTACGTCTAATAGAATTAATTCAAACACAAAATATATTTCGGCCGCGGCTCATGGCTATGCTTGTAGCTCAACGAGGTGCACACGACCACACTGTTTGCTAAGAAATAAAGGGATATATATATATAATATCTATAATTTTGGCTATTTTTTTTTTACTTAGCTGTAGTTTTTTTTTTCCACGGTAAACACTGAAGGATTGAGGAGTCACGATCCTTCACCTCCATCTTTTAGAAATATTGCTCCGTTTCAAATGGAAATAGCTTGTTCTTTCGGGAAAGTCTTGGTTCATTGTGACCCAGTTTCGTCTCCCGTCACTTTTGATATATCATTTCCTTTCCCTGAATTGTTATATGTCATAAAGTTTCACTATGTTTCACAATATTCTTTCTTCATTTTAAAAAAAATACTCTTCCCTTTTTCGTGATTTAAAATCGCCCACTTTTTTTTTATACTTTCCTTCCAGAGAAAAATAGTATTTCCCCTGCCGTCTTACTATGGATTTTCTTGTCTAATATAAAAGTGTTTATAATGTTAGGTCGAGGATAAACTTATCTTGATTTATTGTTGTTAAATATACTCAGTTGGTTAACTCAAGATTTAGCTTCCTCTCTATAAGATATATTGCTCCATTAGCAGTTTATTCATATCGGGGAAAGCTATAAACATTGTTAGATTAAATAATACATTTTTATTTATTATTATGCGCATCGCGTCTTACTATCCGTCCACTGTATATACATATTTACACAATGGGGTAGTGATGAAGAAGATATAAATGAGAGGAAATGTACTATAATTTGTTTGAAGGTTGAGTGGGAAAGCATCTAGAATATAGTTCCTGTAGACCCGACTATATTTCGAACTCTGACCACCCCATCACTCTCATGTTAGAGTGGCTGTTGATGATGATGGGGGAGATTGGGGTATCTGTCGGTTATAATCAGTTTTTTATAAAAATAGTTTCCCACCCTCTTTACACGCAAATGCGGGTTGATTGATTACCTTTAAATTGCTTCCTTCCTCATCCCTATTCCTTATCATATATAACTTGAACAAGTGGTAAGACGCGGTGATAAAAAAAAGAAAAGACTGACACCTTTGTCCGCGTGCCCACCGATGAGGGAAGTCACTTATCAATGATTCGATTTACTTATCCTCTATTTGAAGCCTTAGATACACTTAGAGTAATTGATTTTCTAAATGTGCTGCACGTGATCACGTGATATTTCCATCCTTTGTACCTGCATTGGTGGACACATGGGCAAAGGTGTCAATTTATCTGGTCTAGATAGCTCTGGAAGTAGAGAGGTTAGGTTCAAGCTCTGCCTGGGAAACAGGGTAGTTTCCCTTAAATTATTCACCATGAAAATGCCAGTACATTTCCTTTTCACTCTACCTTCCTCATCCCTACTTTGATAGAGTAAATTTTAAGATAGTAATATTCAGTACAAAAACATGTTTTGGTTTTTATTCTTATGCTAGAACGCCGTGGTCTTCATATCTGTTTTTTATCACCACGTTTTACTACCTGTTCAGGTTATACGCATATATGTTAATTAGTCTAATGGGGTAGAGCTGAGGAAGGAAGCATTTTATAGGTAATCTACCCGCATTCGTTTGGAAGGAGAGTGGGAATCCATTTTTGGAGAAAAAAAAACCCTCAATAGACCCGACCGGAATTCGAACTCCGATCTTTCCGTCGTCAGCAGGATGACACCTTAGAACGTTCAAACCCTAAATCGGGTCATATCGAATTAACGGCTATAAACACGCATGATCTTAATCTGATTCTAAGTGACGCTGACGATTAGCTCAACTATTTGTGTTCGTGTTTGTCCACCAGAGCTGGGTGTTTTTTTATTCACCTCAGTAAGCTATAGTAGGATTATGGAAGAAAGAACCTTTTAGAAAATACAAACCTACCTATTTGGAGTCAACAGTGATCATATTTTAATATATTATCTAATATGTATTGATTATTATTATTATTATTATTATTATTATTATTATTATTATTATTAGCAACACGTCTTACTACCCGTTCGGATTATACGCACTTACGCTATTGTGTAATGGTAGGGTGATTGCGAGATGAAATGGAGGACCTACAGTTTAACGTGATATCCGAACCACGGTGGAGGCCTGGCATTCCACACATTCACAAGTTGTGATTAATACACGTCTTGTCAGAGGTGAAGGAAGGGTTTGGCAATCAGATAAATCTGTGCCGGAACCGAGGATTGAACCCCGGACCCTCAGCACAGAAGTCTAACACCTTACAATAGGTATTGATTGATAATAGCTATCAAAGATGAAACTCATTTTACTTAACGCATAAATATATTTAAAATGTTTTAGTAACTTTTGCACCTGTCAAAAAAAGTTCCTTCCTATCTATATCCGATTATGACCCGCTTCGGTAGCCGCATTGTCTAAGGCGCTACTCTCACAATAGACTAAAAAGCCCAAGACGGGAAGATCGTGGTTCGATCCCGGTCGGGTGTACTGAGAGTATTATTTTCCTAAATGGTTTTACACTCTCCCTCCACGCAAGTGTGGGTACACTTCCTCTAAATTCAACATTCCTAATCCCTAACCCATTATTGTAATTAGTAAGAAGGCGTATACCCTAAACGGGTAGTAAGACGTGGTGCTAAATATATAGATATATGGCCATAGGCGGGTGTATATAAATACAAATCTATCTATCTATACATATAATAAATTATCTACACATGTTTTTATTTAGCACTCTATTACATTGTGTATGTTCAGAAAGCGCACTTTAAACACTCCCTTACGAACATATTTCTCGAATTAATATTACTTCTTTCACACGCAAGTTGGCAACTTACTTTTCATTGGTGTATTTAACTAACTTTTGAGCCATATCAGTGGGCATGCAAACTAAGGCGTCAATCTCATCTGGTTTAGGAAAGGTCGGGTATCAAATCATGGCTGGGCGTACTCATGGAAGCTTTGTCTAAATGGCTCCCTCCTTATCTTCCGCGCAAATTTGGTTGTATTTACTTCTAATAAACCTTCCTCGTCACTATTCCATGTGTCGTTGGCCCGGATGGGTTGTAAGACGTGGTGCACATATAAAACCAACAAAATTTCGACAACTCACATCAATAATTAACCCTCTCTTAAACATGACACGACCTAGAACAAGAACTTAATGCATTAATTTATTTTGAAAATACAAAAATGGCTTCATATTTAAACTCTCAAAACTTCCTTTTCTCTCTTTAATCCTGTTCCTTTGAGTCGACCAAACTATTTCTGATTCTCTCATTACAATCCGCCATGTTACTAAATCGCTCGTCTCTTTGTGGCTACGTAATTAATAACCTTAGGGTAAAGTAGGGGGAAACGGAACAGGAGGTTGTTTGTCCCATATACGTTTGCCTGTCGTCATTCCCGTACTAAGCGCATTACAGCAAACACTAATGCTATTACATGCTTCGTCCATAGTTTCGCTGCTTGTTCAAGGTCGTGGTCGACTTTATTAATTTATTATATCATGGAAAACGTCCCTAATTGAAAAAAAACAAAGTTTGGGTGTACGAATACTCTCTTTGAGTGTGAGGAGGAAGCGTGGCGGGTAGGGGGGGGGACACATAAAAAAACCTCTCCCAACGTCCATCCCTTTTATTTTTTTCACTTTGAGGTTTTTGAGATAATTTTAGATTCTCAAAAGCCCTCTTAATACTAAAAGCCTTCAGGCATTTGTAAGCCTTGATCAGCAAACCGCCCCATGATGGGATGACGCAAGAGAGAAGCGAATCATCAACCAATCCTGAGAATCGCGTAAGAAGCTACTTTTGAAGATAAGAGGGCTTTTCTCAGGAGTACGAGAGATATTTAATTTGAGGCAGTATTCTTAAGAGAATGTTAAATGTTTGATAAATCAAGTTGAAAAAAATAAACATATGTATGGTTACATTTATCTTAGATGAATCATGACGCACTGTGCTCTGTACGGTGGTTGGGCGTGTTTGGGTGTATCCTACCTCCTAGGCCGTCAAATGGAGTCAGCCTTTGTTCTACAGACTCATTCTGTCCCCAGGCGGCCACTTCAATTGGACTGCTGATTTAATAGCGAAATGAGGGGGAAAAGGAGATAGGAGTAGGAGAGGACAGGGTGGAATGAAACGCTGTTGATGAAACCGGAATTGGCTTGTTATAACGGAACGAAGCCTTTCCTCCAAGGTTACATGATGAATTGGTTAACGTTGCTACACGCTGGAAATCTTCGCGTCTGTGCGTGTTGTACGAAAGAGAAAATGGAATGAAAAGTTAAAATGTGGTCAACTAGAACATAATTGTTTTTAAGTTATCAAAGCGTTTAATCCAAATTTAGGGGTGGTTATTATTCTTACCGACTGTGTTTTGAATCAATATTTTAATTTAATTTATTATTATATAATTTATCTTTTAATTAGCACTAATGTTGTCGTACTAGCAGCTCTGGTCACGTCGTTAAAGGCGTCAATTTCGCAATATACCTAATTTCTGGTGTCGGGAGTTATAGTTTAAAATCTCGGTTGGTTGCACTGGGACGTTATTTTCCACATATGCTTCACCACTTTAGTTTTCTCATTCTCTATCCACGCTAATGTGACTTCACTTACATTAAACAATATTCCCTAACCCCTTAATAGCTTTTATCTTGAACTTAATAATGATAAAATATTGTGAAAATATCTTAATGCGCTTTAAATTTTCTTATATTAACAAATATTTGGTTACTGGAGTGAATTTATTAGCATATGATTTTGAAGTGACCATCCCATCTGTTGCCAGACGTGTCTAACCCACCCTCCGTGACTGTTCAGGACTTTTCTACTATTTTTTTTTTAGCCACACTGAAGGTGACATATCTCTTCTCGAAACAACAGTTAACTTACAAAAGTAATGTCCCAAACCCCTATCCCCACCCCCCGCCAGCCATCCTCCCTCACTCCCACGATTTCTTCTACCAGCAAAACCCACTCTTGGGCTGTTAGATGTTTCTTCCCTCACCCTCCACCCTTATTTTGTAATGGACTTTTGTTTTTCATTATTTATAGCTCTAACTACCCAATCTGTTAGAATCTGCTCTCACTGGCAAAGTTTGCTGAGTGCTAGCGATCTCTACTCTGACGGGATTGGTTGCTGTTCAATACCCAAATGGATACAATTGGGGATAGCTTTTTTTCCATTGTGGTTTATCATCTTTTCTAGAAATAAACGCTGTTGCATTTCCTTAAAATTACAGACTTCTCTTTTGTATTCATTGAATTTAATTCATATTTTGCTGGTGGACGGCATACTGCTACTAAATCATTAGACATTTTTTTAAAGGTGACCCGCATTCGTGGACACGTGGACTAAACGTCAATCTCGTCTAGTCTGGTTTTTTGGAGTTGGGAGAGATCGTGGTTAAAATCTCGGCTGGGTGTACTGAGGATTTTTTTTTCATAAATTGTTTCCCACTCTCTATCTACACAAATGCGAGTACATTGCCTATACAGTATACCTTACGAATTCATACCCCATTAGTGTAATTAAAAATGCGGATAGCTCTGATTATCAGTAAGACCTAGTGCGAAAATTTAAATTAAAAAAAAGGGCAGTAGAAACATATTATCTTTTCGCGTTCGAGCGGTCGAAGTAAGGTTTTTTATTTCTGGAAATCTATGCACGTGGTACGGCCGTGGGTTTTTTGCCTGGTGCCCATGTACACAAAGTCGCTACTTGGCTCTTAAAATATATTAACATTTATTTTCAATGTTCCCTGCCTACATATTTAATTAAACCCTCAGAGCTATGGTTATTTTTGTTTAAAAAACCATTTTAAATCGGCTACTTGCTGTTTTCCTTAAATTATGTTTCTATTAGTGCCGTTTCCTTTAGTAACCATTATCGCCTATGAAAATAGTATAATCCTAAAATTAGAGCATGTTGAATAGATCCACATCTTTACGAGTGCTTTATTTAATATAACGAATCTTACTGTGCAACCCAAACTGTGACCAACTTTGGAAAATATCCAGCTCCAATCAAATCAAGTGTAGTCGACTAAATCAGTAAACTAATTTGGAAGGACACTCCAATATTGTTTTTTGAATAACACATTACGTAGTATTAAAAAAAATTAATGTGGTGTGCACATGAAAAAAGATGTGAGTCACGTTTGTTCTGTTTTGCTGGTAACGGGAATATAGGGGTTGATATTCCAGATGAGATTTCTCTGAGGTGCTTTTTTCTAAATAGCTTTTACTATATCCACGCAAATGTGGATACATTTACTTTAAATTCTACCTTTCTCATTACTACAATATTAGTGTAGCTGTGTGATAGCTCGAACAAGGGTTAAGCCTTGGACACATATTATTTGTTTGTGATCTTGGAGCATATTAAAAATTGTGATTAAGTATTCCAAGTGCTATTTTCTTCATAAAATGTGTCATCTATTTAAAAGGTTTTGTGGAAAAAATCTTTTTATTTTAGTAATGAAAGTAAAATGTAATAAAATAATAGAAAATTATACAAATTTTTAAATAATTATTACATCTTGTTGTATTACAAAATGGTTTGACCCGCACAAAGCATTCACTGATATTATAGTAAAGTAATCACATGTTAATTACAAAAAAAATGTAGTTTTGAGAGCCAAATAAATCCTAAAATGAGACATATAAGTCATCGAATAAAATTAAATTAAAGTTAAATTGTGATTTAAAACAAATTAAAACTTTTACATTAGAATAGGAAATAATGAAGGAAAATCTTTCCCTGGCTATTAATTGATAAGGCAAGCCATGAATTAAAAATTATTAAATGGAAAAATTTAATATTTATGAAATGCAGTTTCATTCCTCATCTGAATGTAGGCTCCCTTTCTATTATGGGATGACAGATGAAAGATTGTCTGTTAGTTGAATCGACTAGTTTCAGTGCATTATTAGATTATCATGAGGAACATTTTGAAAAGGGCGAAGGACGCTGTCAAGACTCGTAACAGCAGAATAGTAACAATTATTTTTTAAATTAATTTTGGTATTGACAAGCTTTGGAGCTTTTGGATGTTTTTATATATTTTTTTAAACTAATGTAATTATACATTAAAAATGGCAGTGTTTTTTATTTTATTTTTTATTCAAAAATATCATTAGCTGAAATATGTATGTATGTTATCTTTTAATATTAGAATCACAGTCCTATTCATTTTAGTGAAAAATCATAACCTGAATACGAGTAGTTAAACCGGGACATTTGAATTTCACTTACTTGACTATGATTGTACTTAATTTTGTAATGAACAAATATATAACATTGAAGAAAATTAAATCATTAGCTTTCCTTTTCACGATCACGGTGGTTCCACCTCATATTTTTCATTTCGTCTTTTCTTATGATGGGAATATAGAAAAACGCGAGGATAGGTCTATTTTTGTAATTTTTATATCAACTTTTTTTTCTCGATCAAAACAAATTCAATATTGTTTCAGGACAAACACAGAGTTTAATTTTCTTCTCATGGTGACCTTAACATTTCAGGAATATTTGTTACTGGTGTCTTGGAATTTGATGAAAACTTTTTCTCTACATTTAAAAAGTTTGCTATCTAATTCCGCCATGCCCATGACAGCTATTCAACAACTGTTGATATCAACATGTAAAGAAAATTAAACTCTATGTTTGTACAGAAGCAATATATATATTTATTTTTTTTGCAAAGAAAAAGAGTTTTGTTCTAAGAACTGCAAAAACAACTGTTCTTTTCTCTCGTTCTCTACATCCACACCTTAATACCCGTTCGGTTTCTACGTATATAATATATTAACACTAGGGGATTACACGGCGAATGCTGCAATTTATGTTAAAGTTTTCTTAGCATATTTTTTTCATTTACCTGAAATGGGCCCATAAAATGATGTATATATATATAAAGATCTCTCCGGTGCCTAGTACTCGTTTTAACCCGCCTCGGTGGCGTAGTTAGCTAACGCGCTAGTCGTGTTGAGCTCGACTGCCGAGGACGGGGAGATCGAGGTTCGAATCTAGGTCGGGTGAACTGGGGGTGTTTTTTCCTAAATGTTTTCCCATTCTCCCTCCACGCAAATGTGGGTTGACTTCCTCTAAATTCAACCTTCCCAATTCCTAGTCTATTATCGTAATTAGTACTTAAGCGTATAACCCGAACGGGTAGTAAGACGTGGTGCTAAATAATAATAACATAAAGCTCATTTTATTGTTTTTTAATATATAATACATGCGCGAAGCAAAATTAAATAAAATCTTTTCGCGAAATTGACTACTTAACCTTTTAAATTAGAATTATGATAAAGTTGTTGATCTAAATGCGAATTAACGATAGTAACTTTCCCGTGACAAAAACTGTTTCCCTAGTCAAGGAAAAATCAAACAATATTAGAATATGTCTTAGGACCGTATATTATATTAGCCATTTTGTGATTAAAGGCATATATTTAAAGATAAATAAAAAAAACAAGAAAAATAATGTAATCAAAATTTTATCTCTTTAACTTATGTATGTTTGGTGTATACACATTTCTGTATTTTTTACTTGCTCTAGAGTTTAGACTTTTCAAAGGGAGCAGTATTGTGATCGTCAGAAGAAATAGAACACGATATTTTGATAAATGTTGACGTTTCATAACACCCTGAAACAGAAAAAGTTGTTTTTGCGTTGCTCTCTGTCTGTTTATACCTCCGACTAGAGCCGAAACTATTTCACCGATCGGGCTAAGATTTGGTTTCTGGGTTTTGCATAAGGTTCCTCCGAAGAGATATCGGAATTAGATATCTAGTCCTAAAATTAAGGGTAAGGTCAAAATAAGGAAGAAAATAAATCGATTTTTCCAAAATCTAATCTAAATATTTTGATTAAATTTTGTATCTAGACACTGTTTAGTCTCACAAAAAAATTTTGCAATTTTCATTTTTCCATTAAAATGCCTTTGAAGGTACATTAACTTACATACGCAGAAATGTCCGATTTTGATCATATCTACGTAACTTAACATAATTTATCACTGTAAGGATAATATAAAACTCTTTTATGGTAAATATATTTTTATAATATCAATCGTTTATAAGCTTTAAGCAAATATATATAATTTTACATAGAAATATGTAGGCCTAATTGATTGTTATGCTCTTTGGTGGACATAGATGCTCCTCTATTTTCATTGTTTCTGTAGTAGTGTATATTATTACATTTGTGCTCTTTGGTCTAGTGTATCTGCAACAGTGTATATGATTTCATTTATCAAATCATACGAGTTTTTAGTAAATGTCTCTATTTTAAGATTAAAGAGAGAGAAAGTCTGTGCGGTGCACCGTACCATTTATTTTATTTGTTTCACCTTACTTTTAAAGTAAAGATGAAGTTTTTATTATTTGTTACCAGATATAAGTATTTTATATAGGTTACCGATATACATTCATACACAAATCAGGGTTTCCGTGGTGATGTAAGCAAAGAATGATCGTACAGATGAGCCGCCGTACACGAAGCAAAAGAAGCTGGGACATTCGCTGAAAATATCTGGTTTTTGTTGGAAGCTACTATTTTAATGACACCATGAACTTCTAACTTTTAAAATGACTGTTCCTTTTTTCCTAATAGGTTTAAACATTTTCTCGTAATTTCATATACCAAAATGGGCTTATCAAATTATGCATAAGATTATGATAGTGTGGCAAACAAGAAGACGGTTGAATTTAAAGGAGGTTTGCCCGCATTTTTGTTTAAGGGAAGTGGGAAACCATTTGGAGAAAACCAACCCGTGTTTACCAAGCTGGGGTTCGAAACCCAACCTCTTCTCTACCAGCAAACCCTAGCTAAATGAACTTGACATAATATAGACCACACGCCCACCGCCTGTAGCTTTCAACTAAACTCTTTCCTATATGTCTCTTAGTAATTGTGTCGGTAGAGCAGTTTTTATGGTCCATGTTCCTCCCTCCCGAGCTATGGCGGACAGCCCTTGGCTGAGGCAAGCTGTCAGATTCAGCTGAGACTTGCACCCACCCATCCACCCACTCTCGTCCTGTCAATTAGTGGGTCTGCTCGTCACGTGACCCCGAGGGACAACAGCGGCCTATATCAGGCAACACAGCAAGGTCACATCCGCGTCTTACTACCCATCTGATTCACCCGAAATTAATTACACTGTTGGGGGGGTAAGGACGAGGAGGGTAGCACTTGGAGAAAGAATACTAGCAC
This sequence comes from Timema bartmani, assembly GCA_902151455.1. Lineage (NCBI taxonomy): Eukaryota > Metazoa > Arthropoda > Insecta > Phasmatodea > Timematidae > Timema > Timema bartmani. The sequence goes on from CABFWB010002530.1 coordinate 47,880, forward strand.
TTGCCAAGGGAGAGAGAAGGAAAACACACCTTCATTGCACCCTGTCGGGATTCAAACCCTGAACTACCCGACACCGGCAAATCAGACTAGATGGGCTTGAAGTTTAGTCCGCATTCCACCGATACGGGCTACAGTTGTTTTTCACGCGCTTAATGACTGGTGTGTGTGTGTGTGTGTGTGTGTGTGCGTGTGCGCGTACCCATGCCAGCGCAAACGAGTCTACAATATTAGTTGTCAGGTCAAACACTAACTAGATATCCATTTAAAAATAAATCGTTAGAGCCATTTTCGAAAAATTTAGATTTTTCAATAAAACACTTGTCAGTAAGCTACCCTAACTATAAAGCCTAGGTCTAAATTAAAAATCAAACCTTCCTGAGGAATAGCCATGTAACACCTAAATATCAAGTTTGAAAAATTTCCACTAAACCGTTTCGGATCTAAACCCAAGGACAAACAGACAGACATATTTAGACATGAGGACATACATCATTGCAAAATCCACTCTTTTGAGTTTGACGGCACATAAAACGTAAAGACTCGTTATCTCGAAGTAGAAAATTTTCACAATTACAATACTTTCTCATTATATGAGAAAGTAACATTTGAACTCATTCTTTTCACAAGAATGTTATGTAGGGCTAAAAGAAAACAATAAGTAAGGTGAAACAAACTCAAACCTTTAGAAACAAAACATTATTAAAATGGTTTTCCAAAGACATCATTTTTGTTTTGATGAACCAATCGAGCTATATTCGTATGTGTGTGTAACTTCTCTTCCAAAAGGTTCCTAACTATTGTTTTAAATGTAAAAATTGTATAGAAACTAAAAGTTTATATTAATTTAATTATTTCTTTAAAAGAAATATCACTTTTGTGGAAAAAGGAAGTATTTTATGTGTGTCTATAATGAGTAAATTAGTAACCTTTTTTACTAACAAATCAATCCAAGTAGTCTTGCAATTTATTATAATAAAAACAATACTTTTAGACAGCCTAGTCCAAGAGATTGCTTTTAAAACTAATAAAACACATAAAAAACATTCTAGATGGATTTAGTTTGGCTAGGACCCCTTGCCTACCGAAATCGCGTCCAACTTACGATACGTTTGGCCAAATATGCCGGGATAACCATTTAAATAAGAAAAATTTCTGTCATAGTTTTAGTGGATTTGAATTTCATTGGCTAACATTTGCATACGAATATAAACCTACCAAGGAAGCTCTGACGTCATAGAAAACGAGTTGGCGTGTAAAAGAACAGAAAAGTTAAGGTTGGGAATTAGCGCCGATGGGCGTTGCAATGGTTAATTCCCGCCCCTCCGACCCAATCACTCCCTCCTTAATCCTTTTCCCCTCACTTACTCTACAACTGCTTTAATTAGAATACGATGAATTGGAACATTAGCGAGTTCAGATTTCTAATTGCAAAGTGCAGAGTCGGGGGCGCGGTAGAGAAAAAGAGGGGAACTAGGTAAGTCTATTAATTTCATTAAATGGATCGTCTTGCTTTTCAAGAATTGTCTTACCTTGGTGCCTCCCTTAAAAAAAATAAACCTTACTTCTTCATAATGGCTGCTACACAAAGCCGCGTAACCCAACAGGAAGAATTAATTTTAAAACTCAGTTTAAAAGTATAGGCAAGCCAAGTCTTTGTAAGTAGTAGAAATAATAATAATAATGATGATGATGATAATGAGGAAAACTGATAAAAATAAAACTTCAAGAAAGATTCGAGAAAACTAATGCACCAAACTTTTGTCTTGAAAGAAAAGTTGGATCTCAAGCATAAAATGTGTACAAAAAGGTTTTTAATGTTCGGGGTTGTTACTCTTTTTTTAAAAAGATATTCATTGAACCTATTTTAAGTTGAAAGAATCTTTTATTCTATTTCTTGATCATTTCGCTGTTCAATTTTGTTCGCACAGAAACTAAGTATTTTAGTATGTTTTATCCTTTTCACTTTAACTTGTGAATATTATAACTTAACAATTTAAATTTGAATAAAATGACTAGGCCTGTTTGCAAGACGTTTATTTTTTTGTTAACACTTATGAAAAAAATCTGTACACAAAACACTTTTTTGTTTATGTCTTAGTAATCTATTTTAATTAAATATATTATGTATAATAATGTACCAAGCTATGTGATAATATTTTGTTGCAATGGCTAAATTAAAGAAATAGGAAACTCGTAGACTAAAATAAGAAACACAACCCAGATAAAATAATGTAAGCTACCCTAATTACTTTTTTCAAAATTGATATATTACGCGATCCAACTAGTAAACGTCTAGGTTATTGATTTGGATATCAGAAGTATTATCTTCAAGTTAAATTTAGTTTGTGAGTCGTGTGCTTATATAATTCGTGTTTAAAATGGGGAGTCCTGCGTTAAATAGGGCTACCTCAACACAAAATCATTATTTTCTTACTATCCGTTCGGGCTATACGTCTTGTAGACTTCTAATTACTATAATGCATTAGGGATTAGGAACGTTGAATTTAGAGGAAATGTACCCGCATTTGCGTGGAGGGAGAGTGAAAAACCCTTTAAGGAAAAAACCTCAGTACACCCGACCGAGATCAAACCCTGTTCTCCCCATCATCGGCAGTCTAGTCTATTGCGAGAATAGTGCCCTAGACCACGCGGCCACCGAAGCGGGTGATACAAAAATTAACAGCACTGGTTGGGGGCCACTCCGTTGCGAAGAGGTTGGGCTCTTAGTTGCGTCTGGGTGTTCATTTGGGTTTTTACTAAATGATTTACCGCCCTAGATCCACAAAAATTGGGTTACATTTTAAAACTTTACCTTCCCAATCTCCTACCCTATTCGTGTAAATATGCGGATATAAAGAGTAATCACAATACTTATAGCTTTCAAACACTTGCTCGTATCTCTTTACAGAAGGCGGTGAGAAATAAAAGCAGGTGAATATGAGACTTTAAAAAAATAGTTATTATGGGGGACAGACACCCCTCGCCTTACACTCGTTGTCTTGGATCCAACATCAGCACTGCGTAGCTTTAGATCCACTCACTAAGTAGTTGTCGTCTGAACTCTTATTTCTTCCGCGAGTTGAATTAATTTAGCCGGAAGAAAGGGAAGAGTCGGGTACACTCTTTTCGTCCCGCACAATTGTCCCACCGTCATCCCGAGGGCTAAGGCAGCATTTCCTAAACGTACGAGTCAAGCCCCTTTTTACTCTGATGAACTGTCTTCGCGTTAATTACAATGTCAAGCGTTGCATTTACCTTGTGGCGTTATATCTGCGCGTCGTTACTTTGTAAACTCTAGCTGTAGCGATAAGGAAATTATAGCTCGCAGACAGAGAAAGAGAGAGAAGAGAGAGAAATAATGACGTATATTCGCAGAAAATAAATTAGTCGCGAGTTGAGAAAGTGCCTTGGAATGACTGATTCGTAGTTCATTGTTAAATGCTGTTCCTTTCGATAATAAACCCAACTATGCGTTAAATAGCAAAAAAAACAACAGTTATCAACTAGAGAAAGGTTGAAAGGGAGGTAAATAATTGTGAAGAACGTGACTAAGTCTCTTGGATGATGACAACCAAACAAACCAGTGGGATTGACAAGTTCCGTATACCTGGACAAAATCGTACAATATGTGGAAACCCGCCTCGGAGGCATAGTTGACTAACGCGTTAGTTTCGTGTTGGCTCAGACTGCCGAGGACGGGGAGATTGAGGATCTAATCTTTGTCAGGAAAACTGGGGGTGTTTTTTCCTAAATTGTGTTCTACTCTCTCTCTCTCTCTCCACGCAAATGTAGGTTCATTTCCTCAAAATTTAACATTTCCAATTTCTAATCCATTAGTGTAATTAGAACAGAAGCGTATAAACCTAACGGGTAGTAAGACGTGATGCTAAAAAAAAAAGGTGGAAAATGGACGCGTTTTGTTGACACAAGCTCTAAGGTAACTTCCCAGGTAAATCTTGCATTCCCCCTGCATGGTCAGCAGTAAAACTGAGGAAACCAGCCATATCAGAAACTTTACCTTCTCTACACGCAAGGGTAAACTTTGCTGAAACATTCTTGATTTCTTTTCTTTTTTCAGCCTATTTCCCCGAGGAGAAACTGTGCCGCCTTGTCTTGTGTGTTCTATGAGGATCAGGCAGTCTGTGTACACACGAAGGAGGTCTTACTTATGTAAATGTTTGGCCTCCCTTTTAATCTCGTGCACAGTTGGCTCGCAAGGAGCCGAAAGTGTTTCATCTGTTCCTCCTCTGTTGTGAAGCACCTCCCACTTGCCGCTAAACTTATAGTCATCAGGCCCCTTGTTACGAAAGAAGAGAGCTGCATTATAGGGAAGTGTGTGGGTTGGGCCACAGGGACCCAATACCAGACACCATTATAATATATATTTGTTTATTTTTAGGTAAACAATACTAACGCTTTTGTTTGAATTTTGGGTAGTTATTAAATAAAAATAACTTCCGATAAACTCAACCATTTTTTTTCACCTTGTCTTATTACTTATCTGGGCTACCCGCATTATTGGAGTAGAAATAGATAAGGTAGAATCTATATGAAATGTACCCGTGTTAGCGGTGAGAGAGAAAGAGTAATAAATACCCTAAGAATACCAGGCTAAGATTTGAACCAGGACCTCCCTGTCACAGTAAAACTAATTCAGACAGTGTCTACCCCTTAGCTCGCGTACCCACCGATGTGAGTGTCAGATATTTAAAAAATGTATCCGAGGAATATGTTTTAAAAATGTTCTCGTTTTACAAATCTCAATTGGAACTGTCATTATATTAACATTTACAATAATGTTCACGAGAAGCGTCATAATTAAAAGTTCTAGGTTTTTCACATAATCGCTGCATTAAAAAATAATAATATTTTTATATGCTTTTTTGATGTAAAATAAACATTTTCCACGCATAATAATTGAGTGTGAGTAGAACCCAATAAACCCAATAAACCCAATAAACCCAATAAACCCTCCACACGGTGGCATCGTCGGCTATTTTTCAAGATGGCGGTGGGGAGTTTTAATAGGTTAAGATGGTGGTTTTTTGTCTCCTATATAATTTGCTTAGTGGAAAATGTTTTCTTTTTGTCATCATACGCTGACAACATCAGCGATACAACTGTTCAAAGGGCTTTAGCTTTTGATTGGGTTGAAGTTCAAACCATTATTAACTTTTAATAGTGTTATTTTAACACTCTCGACATAGTATTTTTATTTATCATTAAATTCAAGTTTTCACTTGTTCGAGATTTGGATATGATGGAGATATAAAAGACACTCCTATGAATGTTAACGTATAGTTGATTAATGAGAACTTTGGACTTTCCTCGCGGTTAAAAGCTTACTTAACATAGAGTTCGGTACCATTCGCCTCGTTAAACATAACTTTGGCAGGTGAATTCGATTCGCATCATCCACCGAAAAAAGTAACATGTCTATCATGAGGGTGCACTTTTTAGTGATTTTAAACCGGTAAAAATGGGCTAAGTTTTCGGGAACGGACAATATGTTCGCCCATAGATACGCTTCAATGGGCTAGCAATGGAAGTCCCATAAAAAAACAACAACGCTGTAGTGTTTTGTCCAATGAACCTAACTGTTTGAGATTAAAAATAAAAATAAAATTTGGGACACAAAAACCCGCCCGAACATTTCAACCCATATCTGTTTTAAATTCTCTCCTGTAACAATTGAGAATTCATGGAAACAGCTTGTATCGGGTTGTGTATGTTTGGAGAGGAGGAATAGGGGCGGTCGTAGCCGAGTTGACAAATGAGCGCGCATTGTTCAATTGCAAATCTTCCGGCAGTGTGTGGGTGGGGGTGGTAAGCACAATACAACTGGGACAAAACATTGTGAGTAATCTACAGCCATGTTCATAGGGGAAGAGCTTATCCTATCCCGACAAGCCAAAGTTTGGTTTTTCCAAGAGTTTTTGTTTTAAATTTAAATGAAACTTTATGGAACACCTATAATGGTAATATACCTTCGTTTCTTATCATGATTTCACCTTAAAGCCCATCTCAGGACTGATTAACCGTGATATCATTAGATACAAGATTATATACGGACCATTAATCGCATCGAAGTGTTTTTTTTTAATTACTTACATATCAACAGCAAAATTGATATCAATGAATTAGGGCTTTCATCATAAAATAATAATCTGATAATTTTGGTTGATTTTTTTGTGTGATGAATATTTTTTACTGTTATCAATTCCACTGTTTTCTAACGAATACCTCATAAAACAAAGATGCTATGCCCTGTTCGAGCTGTACGTTGTATGACCATACGCCTCATCTTGTGATGTGCGCCTTTTTGTTCGTTCTTCTTAACTTAGGATATACATATATTTTTAAATTTTGTACTTTTAACAAAGTTAAACAACATCATTGGTTGAATGGTCTAAGCTTCTAATGCAATCGACTGTAAATAAATGAGGGGGAGATTTGGGTTTTAATCTTGGTCGGATTTACTGAAGGTGTTTTTTTTCCTAGATGATTTTCCACTTTCCCTCAACGCAAATTTGAGTACACTTCTTCTATAGTCAACCTTCCTTACCATTAACACATTAGCCTAATTAGTACATGTGTGTATAACCTGAACGGTTTGTAAGGTGTTAAAATAATAATAATAAAACCTCTCACCATGGTCATGTAGACAAAGGCGTCATTCTCGTCTAATCTGGTTTGTATGTTGTGATGGCTCAAATACCAGCCTAATGTCCTGAGGTGTTTTTTTATAAATAGGTTTCCAATCTTCCTTCACGAAAATACTGGTGCAATAATTATTCTAAATTCTTCCATCCTTATCCCCCACCTCGTTAGTGTAAATATGTGCATGACCTGGACGGGTAGTAAGCTGCAAAGCACAGACAAATATACTTATCTTTCGCTAATAGTGAATATTGTACATTTAATTTTTGACACTATAGTTTAGTCTGTGACATATTTTACCTCGGTGGTCTTGGGGGTAAAGTGATCGCCTCACTGTTTGTGGGTTCAAACCCAGCCGGGGTCAATGGATTTTTAAATGATCGATAAAAATCCGGAGCACAACTTTCTTTGGAGTGGAAATATAGCCGTCGGTCCCATCTCGACTATTGCATGTAAAAGAAGCCTGGAAGGTTTGGAAAAATACCTTTCCCGACAAAATTGATACGTCTTTTCGCTCTCGCTTCTAGAAATTCTCGTATACTGATATAATGTGCACGTTGAATACCTCAAATAAATAAAATAACATTTGTGACATAGGCTTTTTCTTTAAAAGTGGAAGACACTTTGAACCAGGACTCAACATTAATAAAAATAAAAGACTTGGTTGAAACTGCACATTACATCATAATTGCACTGAAGTAACATGCCACGCTCTAGCTTTGTAAATGTTGGTATTTAAAATTTTAAAATATGTATGATACTTTCAGTTAATATAAACAAAGTTTTAGAACCAGATGGTAAACTACGCTCCAAGCTCTCGCCAGGAAATGTGTTCTTTATTTTTATATTTAAATTAAATTGCATTTCATTTGCGCAGTAATATTACAACAAAGAATGCGGGTTGTTTTGGTACATAGCATGAAACCAGACAGTAAGAAATAACTTTTTACTTAGCATGATGAACATTTTACAGTCAATTACTCCTTAGCAGTAATTATGAAGTTCTAATGTCTCACTAACGAATAGGTTATGTAGAGCTTAATATCAGCAGCAGTACAAGCTTTAACTGTCACTATATGAAAATGTAATATAAACATGTGTAAAAACATTGACAAACACTTAGCAAAATGATATCACAACGACTTCGAATGATATGCTTAATCAACCTTTTTTTTCTTTAGCACCGCGTTTTACTACCCATTCGGGTCAACTAAATGAACTATATTGTCGTTTCACTAGTCCACCATTACATTTGTTTCAATATAATTTATATAATTTTATGTTGACGTCAATTAATTAAACACACATTTTATTCAGGAATTGTTTTAGAAACAGACAACTTGGGATAGCACGTCTATTTATTTTATCTTGCACTGCGTCTTACTACCCGTTTGGGTTACAAGCTTATGTACTAATTACGCTAGTATGTTAGGGACGAGGAAGGACCTGAGTTCGCGTTGAGGGAGAGTGGAAAGTCGTTCGGAGAAAGACACCCTCTATACACCCAAACGGGATTCTAGTCACGATCTCTTAGTTATAGGCAGTCCAGTCTATTGCGAGATTGATACCTTCGATCAGGGGTGTCAAACTAGTTTGATCATTAGGGCCACTTTGAACATTAAAAATACTGAGAGGGCCACGTTAAAAAGAAAACCCTATATTGTAATTATCTCAAGTAAAAAGAATTTCTACTGGTTATCTCATTAATACAAAAATAAAATCTCTCGGGGTTTTGGTTTCATTTCATGTGAGAAAACAACCTGTTTACATACTATGTGCTGCCAAATATTGCACATATTTGGTGCGTAAATTAAACCATTTTTTGGGATTTGATCCTTGTCGAAGAAGGAGTACATATTAGGTGCAACCTCACATATCAGAATTTTCCAAATTACTCCAAATATAACATACCAAAACGTTGTATTTCGTTGACGTTTATAAAAATTAGAATAGGGTCGCAATGCGTGCTGGTTCATCATCAGGACCGCGGCCCGCACTGACCCCTGGATAGGGTCGCATGTGGCCCGCGGACCGCGAGTTTGACTTGCCTGCCTTAGATAATTTGGCCTCCGAAGCGAGTCAGTATATTGATTAGTACCAACCCACTAAAACTATACAATTACATTAATCCCCTGCCAAGGGCGTAGAAATGGTGTGTTTGGGGAGGGGTGGAGGTTACCGGACCCCCTCTGGAATTTTGGGTATCGGCCCCCTTTCCGCTAGAAAAACTAGCTGAGGAGCGCTATATTATATAATTTTCCCTTAGATATATATTTATTTGAGTGTTTTTCTGTTTACAATTAGTTAAATTAGAAAATTGTGAGTGCGACCCTTTTGTAATATCGCCTGTGGCCAATTGTCCTCCTACCCTCTTTCCTCAGTAGATGAAAGGCAGGCAGCCATGTCGCAGCTGTCACAGCGCCGTAATGGAATGTGGAATGTCAGCGTCGGTCTTATACACTTGAAGGGAAATTAATTATTGAATCTCTTTCAAACTATTGATGTGATTGATTAATGTGAATGTGTGTGTTTGCGGTATAGTTCAGAAGAAAGAGAAGGGGTCGACATTTGAATTGAACATACGACCTACATAACCTTTCATTTTTTTTTTCATTTACGTTTATTTATTTCAACTGAATGGTGATACAGGTGCACTGAGGATTACATTCTCTAAAACGTAAGGCTTTATTTGGTTTGAAATGGAAGTAGTGTAATAAATAATTTAGTTGGGAAGCTAGATATATTTACAGTTTGTACTTAATATTACACTCTTATACATTTGTAAGTTGTGCAGTTTTATATCGCACAACTTTACTGCCTAGCCGCTTCTAAATTCAGAATTTTATTATTATTGTTATTATTATTATTGTGTTCCAAATAACCGATCAATGCAGCATACTGTATTGAAATTGTTTTATAAATTTGTAGGAACTTTTTACAACTTACACACGCACATATACATATACTTTATAGTAGTAGATATATAGAATATATATTCTATATAATACTCAATAATAATAATAAAAATTATAATAATAATAATAAAAATTATATTGATACTTAGCACCGCGTCCAGCTAGCCGTTCGGGCTATACGCTTAAATACTAATAATGCTAATGGATTTGGAATTGGGAAGGTTGAATATAGAGGAAGTGGACCCGCATTTGAGTGAAGGGAGAGTGTAAAACCATTTAGAGAAAACCACCCCAGTTTACCCGAGTGAGATTAAAACCTCGATCTCCCCGTCCTCGGCAGTCTAGCTCAACACAAAACTAACGCGTTAGCTAACTACGCCGCCATGGCGGGTTGTATAATACTTATTAACCAATATAAACGTATAGGTTATTAGATAGTACCCGTATGTGTGCGTGTATGTAAGTTATAAAAAAGAGCCTAAAATTGATTAAACAATTATTTCAATACGCACTTCAAGGAGCCATATCTAATAATATCTCTCTCTTTCTCTCTCTGTATATACATATTTTATCATATATTTCGCCAGATAAATAAAGGCAATTAATGTACATATAATATATATGTATATATTATCAGCTACGAGTCTTTGGAATATTTGAATCCCTCGAATCCTGAGGAATATTCGTTGCTCGAATATTAAAATTTGTTTTTTTCTCTTTCATATATTTTTTCTTAGAGTTAATACGCTGATTTTTGAGAGTTAAAAAAAAAGAACTTTATAGAAAAAATAAGATGGTCTTGGCTTACCCTGACATAATTATAGCACAAAGTTCACCATCAGATCCCATATCACTAATTTATCACTTAACATTTGGGGAGTTTTCTAGGATTCAAATTTGAGGTCTGGGGGTTATTTGTAAAATAAAGATTTATATTCGAAAGAAAATATTGAGCTTGATGCATTTATAATATATCAAATCATCCAATTTATGACTAGAAGAGCTTATAAGTTAATATAGTAAACTTTCGATACAGCTTTTAACATTATTTATTGCATACCCGAAACTAATGTTATCAACGTGAATAGTGTAGACCATATTTCTTATACATACACGAGAACTGGTAGTTTGAATCTTCTGTAAATCCTGATTTATGAGTGTCATCAACATTTCCGTTTGGATTTTCTCAGAATTTCTTTTTTTTTAGCATGCTATCAACTGTCTTTGTTCAAAAATATAATTGGATACATAGCATGGAATATATCATGTTCATATTTACGTGGAAGTTACATAAAGTTTTAAGATCATCATTCATAAGATATATAATTCAAACTCCTCGAAACTTTCATTTGAGTTATGCATAGTGAGTGATGTGTTTTTATTTGTGTTCTGGATTAAGTTGGTCTCAATCCACCTTAGGAGGGAAATCGTGGTACAAGGTAGCAGTTCACCTTGAGGATGAAATATGGGTGGTAGCCTGGTGTAAAAAAAACTCAGTCCACTTACGCCCTTTTTTTTTCTCCACGTCTTACTTTGGTGGAGTTTGGGAAAGAATCATTTCCGAACAATGCCGTTGCATGCATTTTAATGTCCTGCGTGTTGATAATACACATACCGATTTTTTTTTTTTTATTTTGCCTTGGCGTTCACAACAATTTGAGATTTTCACTCTTTTTCTTTAATGCCCTGTTGAATTGCTTTTGGTTCCTTCTATTCTAGATCTGAATCAATATCTTTGTGTGAGGGATGTTTGTTGGGCCGTGCTAGTGTGTACGTGTGTGTATGTGTGTGTATGTGTGTGTGGAGAGAGAGGGTAACGTCTGTAGCGTGCTTCAGATAGCAACACTGTTTTTATTCCACTCAGAGTTATGACTCGGGAGAAAGTGGGGTCCGTTCAGCTCAATGCACGAATAAAATACATTCTCGATTGAGGGAAGTTGTTTGGGTCTCTCGTGCGTTCCTAGAGACCAAATTTTATGGCATTCGTTTCTCCTACTTCTTATTCCCTAACTTTCTCTCCCATTTCTTTTATTTTCAGCTCGTCCATAATCTTGGCTACCACCCCCTTACCTTCCTACCATTTTACCATAAAGCCATTCACCGTGTCACAATTTTATCATTTTAGTCATTAACAATGTCAGCATTTCACCGTCATATCATTTTATCATATTAGCATTTCACCTTGCTACCATTTCACCCTGTCACCATCTAACTTTGTAACTATCTCACCAACCGTGCTACCATCTTACCTGGTTTTAATCTCACCATGATACCATTTCACCGTGCTATATCGTCCCACCGTGATACGTGATTTAAACCGACTCATCAAATTGTGATGGATACAAAACAAATTGCTAATACATTTTTAGCTGTCAGAAACGGGCAAAGTTATCGCGAACCAACTTTATCTCGTTAAGATCCAATATTCGGTTTGCTTAACCTACTTGGCATACTCTTAACCTCGAACGCGGCAAACCTTTCCTAAGAGCTACTCGTGTTAACCTCGCTTTGTCAGGAAAATATAGGGCTTCTGCTCTGACTTTAGCTGTGGCAGCCTTTAAGTGCCAACCTCACAACCAATTAACCGGGTCATTATATCTAGAATACGCGGGGCCATCTTAACCCTATTGTAGGCCTAGGCCACAGACAACTAATACACTCAACCTCCAGGTTAAAATGGTTGCTCTTCTTTTGCCAGCTGGGCTTCGCTAGTGTCACTGCTGGGTGATAATAGGACTAACCACAGCGATCCTAGTGGTGAAGGACTTAAGCTGGCATTTTAACCTGGGGACTGAGTGTCTGGGTATATTATGCACGTTCCCTTAGTTTCCCTATATATGTATTATTGAACACAAATTATTATTCTTATTCAGTCAACACTCATAAGATTCATTCTTTGTGATTTCAATCCATCCAGCGCTGGGCATGCACTCATCCCTTCAGCTGGTTAGTGCTGCCTGCATCATCTGGTAGAAATCCCATCTACTAGAGGAGTTCAAGAAGTGTAGGGGTTCCCCATTGCCTTCCACACTGAATTTATATGAACGAGCGTGAAAGGATTTATCAATTTTGCTGGTAAAGACATTTTACCATACCTTCCATTGATTTTTTACATCCCACAATCGATATGGGACCGATGGCCTTACTTCCCCTTCGAAGTAAGTTGTGCTACGGATTTGTATCGCGATACAGGTAAACCCGTCGACCTCGGCTGGGTTTGAACCCACGAAAATCGGGTCCTGATGCGAGCACTTTACCTCAAGACAACTGAGGTTGGCTGAGCACCATTTACGGCCCCTTTTGTACACAACAAGTCCATATAACAATTTAGCTTGTTAAACCCGTATACTATCAACTTCTATATTGTTATAAATGTGTATTTATATAATATATTAAAATACATGTTTATATAATATATTAATTATGCTAATGGGGCAGGGATGAGTAAGATATAATTTAGATAAAATGTATATGCATTTCTGTGAAGGAAGAGTCGGGGAAATATTTAGGGAAAAAAACACCTAAGGTACATCCAACTGGAATTCGAACCTTTACCTCTCCATCACTGGCAAACCAGACTACATGATATTATGAGCTTGACATTTAACCCGCGCTCCCACCGGCACAATTCACAAAATCTAGTTGGTAAAATTATTTACTCAGGTCATTGAAATTAACACTTGGTACATACAACTGCCGTTAAAAACTATTAATTTAAATATATGTTTACTAATATTAGACTCCGGCATACAACCTGTGACCTTTGTCTTATCACGTGGTCCATGTCCAGGTGTTATTTTTAAATATTTAACATGAAAGTAAAATGAGCTAGTCAAGACACCATACTTCTGAATAAAAAGTCAGTTTTGTTACACACCTGAAAAACAGGGAAAATCCAAGCTAGAGAAAGTCAGGGAGGGAACTTTTAAATAGTCACTTTTGTTATCATTTTTAAATTAAAAGTAGACAATTATTACGCATTGCCAAATATTAGATTTCTTTACAATTTTATGTAATTGATTTGACGATATTTTTATTCATAGCTTTGTATACAAATTAAAATAATAGGGAGAATTAATATTTTTTGGTCTGGACGTAATTTTGAAACTTAAAAAATAAATAAACGTTGGAATTTCATGTCTTAATAGTTAATTGATATTTTCAGGTTTTTGGGTGAGTACCTGTTTGCCTTCTACATCGTCCTGGTAAGCCATTTTTCTCTAAAAAATATATAAAACTATTTGTATCACATAGCAACTCTAGTATTTTATGAACTTTTTTAACTGTTTAAATTTGGGGAATTTAACGTTCTTTATAAGCACACTTATTATGTAAGAACTATTATGTAATTTAAGGTTACTTACAACAAATTATAAAAAAATCGAAATTATAAAGAGTGTTTATTGTGATTAACAAGATTATGTTTTTGTTTTTAGAAGAAGGATAGTTTATTAAAATCCTATTTTTGAAAATTTTCTTCCACATTATGAGAAAGTTTGTGTGATTGTGTCGTGCCATTTATTTGTTGACAAAATTCAACCACAATGTGTTTTTTTAGTATCATCGATTTGTTCTGTAAAAAGAGTTTTGTTATTGTTTTAACTAATATTCTCTCTAATTATTTTAACAACATTTCAAATGTTACAGTATTTTATCTTATATAGATTTGGAAAGATAAAATAATAATAATAGCAACAAATTTTGTTGTTTAAAAAAATGCTTTTTTTTGTTATTTTTTAAATAAATATAAACATATTAGAAATATTTAAATTTTAATGCATTTCACTCCTCATAAACACCATTCAAGTTTGTTTTAAAGTATTGGCACTTCTATCCCTACACCTAGGGGTGTGGTATCGAAAGAAAAGTATTGATAACAGTAGGCTTAAGTATCGGTATAGACCTTTTAATCTGGAAAAATGTTTTTTTGTTATCTAGTAATAATAATTTCAACTTTTGCATCATAATTGTAATTGCATATTTATTTAACATTAAATTGCATGAGTGAAGATAACAATCTTGTTTGTTTCTTTCGATACCGGAGTGTGAGTACTAATATCAGTAAAAGTATTGAGTAAAAAAATACTAGTATCGAAAAGAAAACATCGATATTAGTAAAGTATCGATACTTTTCTCACATCCCTACCTACACCCCTCAGAAAACATTTTCTAGTTACGGCTTTGAACCTGCGTTAAAGCCCATATAAATTCGTTGACCATGAACCCTGATTATGTTATGTATTTTATATTATCTTAATCATTGCCTACGCTTTTTTTGGTTTAAAAAAGATTTATATGTTAATTTGTTGCAAAAAGATTTTAAATGAGCCCATTCAATCACTTTAATATAATATGTGCTACTTTAAGTAGGTCATTGAGAAGGGGATGAAGATAGGTAAGGAATATTGTTTCTTTAAATTAAGATTATAAATTGTAGATAAAATGTTTATGTTTGTAATTGTAGTTTTTAAAATCACTTAAACGTAATAAGGTTCATCAATCATCTTTGGTATATACCGATTACAGTTGTAGTTGAGATTAAACACGTCATATCCTCTCAAATTAACGCGAGAAAAGGTCAGTGTTTTTTACTTTTTTTATGGCAAAATTTTTTTTGACCCAAATTAATAAAATATTTTTCCAGTTTAGTGAGTGATATCAAAAGTTATTGAATATCTGCCAAGGATGTTCTAGAAAATTTAATGATAACTTTTTCTCTTTATTTATAAAGTTTCTCATGAAATGTTTACATAACCACGTAAAAACACTATTTTAAGGTAGGCTACATTACCTTAGTAGTAACAATAGTAATATTAATAATAATAATAATGAAAACTAAAAATACCTTTGAAACAGATGAAACATAAAAAATAAATAAATGTAATTATAAATTGGTTTGGTTTGGATCACGTAAGCCAACTCAGAGAGTGAGAGGGGGGGGGCTAGTTGTGGTGATTCGAATAAATGGAAATTTGAATACTCGGGGCTCGAATAATCGGTGTTCTTCAGTATCTTCTAAATCTTCACTGAACTAATTTGTTAGATCTTTTAAAGTGCAGCTTGAACTTCCGAGAGACGACACCGGTCTGCGAGGGGTTGCATATTTTAAAAGTTCAGCCACGGCGTTGGTCATCCCCCTAGTGTCCAGGGAGGGGTGATGAAAGGACAGGGGGTTACTCTAGGAGGAAATCAGCGAGCACAAAAGAAATGATGTCTGAGGCGTCAGGGACCGAGCTCATGGGACTGGAAAAGCAAATCATGGAGAAGGTGAACGAGGAAGAGACGAAAGAAAGGATTCTTCATGGGGAATAAAAATAATAAAAGAAAGTCGGAGAGTTGTTGAAAAAAGGGAGGGTGAGAGAAAGGAGAGGTTTTTTTTTTAGAGCGTTGGTGAGGTCAAGCCATTTGCCTGTAGTTTTCCTTCTCTCTCCTCTTTGTTCCTTCTCCCACTGAGCCCCGCCAAGGCAAGCTCGCCCACTCTTCTTGAACATTGAGCAAAGATCGTGGCGAACTCGTTCAAGTGAACCGAACTTGAAGTAACGAACGCTAGGCTGGGAGAAATGTCACGTGAACTCTCCTCCGGCGCGGTAGACTTCTAGGTGACTCGACTCGCTCCAGAGGTTACTTACTCTCTTCTATCTTTAAGTTTATTTTATATTACTTCTTGATCGAAGACAACATAAAGGATCGTTGAACGTATTACAGTCCGCTTGTCCCTCCCCTCCATTTCCATCTACCTTAAACTGCCCGTTGAACTTTTCAAGCGTGTCTGCCTTCTGTCTCCTTGAATTTTGTTGAGCTGTATTATTTTTATGATAACTTAACAATTCGGCTTTAAAAACTTTACCATGTATTTTTTGTTCGGGGTACTTGTATTTGATTATTCTTTGGTGCTTGCCGACATATCCGTTTGTATTTTAAGTTTAAGTAATAAAAAGTTCTTTCAGAATTATAGTATGATTTTGGTAGGAAGAACAGTAGAAGTTAGTTACTAAAGTTACTAAAATAAATTTAATATATTTATATATCATAGTACAATGCTATCAATGTTGGCCACAAGAAATATGTTTGAATTTTCTTTACTTTTCTTCCAACCAAAATCAGGGTATACAATACCCCTCCCTATTGGTGGTAATATAGTCTATGACGTCACTCTGAGCCTGGTACACTAGGGGTGATTTTCCACATGTGATTTTTCATTTTGGTTCTTCCTTCCCCTCTTCATACTGATGCGGGCGCATTTTCTCATATCACCTTCCTCGTCCTTACCCCATGGATTAAGCCTATAAGTAAGCTTTATGTTAGAACGTGGGAGTTAAAAATAATATATAAACAACATTTATTAGACTAATGTCGGTGGGCACCAAATCCGGCTGGTTTGATTTTTCAGCAAAGGGGAGGTCGTGGTTTTGAGTCCAAACCGGGTGTATTGAGAGAATTTTTTCCCTAAATAGTGCTCCTTTCTCTCCATAAAAATGCTTATACGTTTTCTCTCAATTCTCTTTACCTTATATTTGCCACGTTTGGCCGTTATTCCGGACGGATAAAAAGACGTAATGCACAACAAAATCACAGCTACGGTATAATTTTCATACGAAGGGCCTTTCATAAAATACATACATATTTTTTCCCCCAAAATTGATAACATTTTACTATTTTATTAATATTATTTAAAGTTGATAATACATATAAAAAATGACAGCTGAAAATCACTCGCTTCAGTGATCGAATGATTCAAGGCGTCACCATCGTGTTAGACTGACCTGTTGATGACGGGGATATCGGGGTTTGAATCCCGGTAAGGTTACTGAGGGTGGTTTTCCTCATTGGTTCCCCACCCTCCTTTCGAAAATGCAAGTAGGCTTATTATACTTTCCTACAGACCCACAAATCTTCCTTACTAGCGGCAGAAAATAAATATTTACTATTGAATTTATAAACCTGATGATTATATCAGCTCATACCCTTAAGTTCAAACAAATATAAGATTTTCTGACTTGCTGGGAATCGAACTCGGGACACTTAACTCATTGTAAAGGTGGTCCATCGATAAAGCCAAGATATCGAACCTGATTAGGACTCAAAACAAGCCGGTTCTTATCTGACTTTTGACACTGGCAACCGAGTTCTTGAGATCTTGAGTGCATCTGTTCACCGTTTAGTGCCGGTATGCACCCCCTTCCCCGCTTTAATAAATAATGAGGGGGGTAAAGGTGTCTCTTACTTACCCCTCTTATGACCTGCCACATTTACATGTAGATTGACCTAGTATGAAGTTATAAACTGTGACGTCATTACAAGAAGGGAAGAAAGGAGTAACGGCGGCGCTAAGTTTAATTAAGGCTTGCACCTCGGGCAACTTGTTATTACATTACAGCAGCACGACAAAACACACACACACACACACACACTGCAGGATTGTTATTGCTTCTTCTAATGGAGTATTGTATTTCAACCCTCTAAATACAAACACACACACAAAGCTGGAAAGGATTATTATGGTTCTTGTAGCAAGTTAATGCTTTGAGTGTTTTGTGTGGCCTATAACTAATTTGTATTTTACTTCATTAATATGTTTTAAGCCAAGGTTATTAATGGCACTACATAAAGCTGGAACATAGCATGTTCGCGAACATTTCCAAAGAAAAAGTTCGTTGTCCTGCTTGCTGTGGTCGGAGTGTCCAAAATTGAACAGAACGTGTTATCGAACATGTTCGCAACGTGTTCCCATAGCTGGTAGGCAACCTCATAGTTTTTTTTCATCTAGCTCGGTTGTACTTTAATATCGGCGCTGTACCTTCTTCGGTGACCGCATGGTCTAAGGCGCTACTCTCGCAGTAGAGTAGAGTAGATTGCTGATTGCGGGGAGATCGAGTTTCGAATTTCGGTCGAGTGTACTGAGGGTAGTTTTTCCAAAATTGTTTTCCACTCTCCCTTCACGCATATGCGGGTACACTTACTATAAATATAACCTTATTCATCCCTCAAACCACTAGCGTAATAAGTAAATAAACGGATAAACCAAACGGGTAGTAAGACGCAGTGATAAACAAAATAAAAAAGTATCGGTGGTGCGATGAATACACGTAATAATTTGTATAGAATTAATTACCTTTTCCTCTACCCATGGTATCTGTAATTTTCTTTTTATCTCTTCTAAGGGCGGCCAGCAAACTTTCAATATTTTTTCCCTCATTCATTGACATCCCATCCGTAAAACAATGTTTGCGTCTACACACTTCTATATGATTCCATCTTTGCCTCTTTCGATACTAAGTAATTAGTTTTTAAACTCCATTCATTTGACTAGGGAGAAGTTTTCAATATTTTTTTAAAATACGCTTTAGTAGTCGAGAAGTCTAAGGCGTCACTCTCACAATAAATGGGACTGCCAATGATGGGGAGACTGAACTTTGAATTCTTTTCGGGTGTATTGAGGGTGTTTTTTGTCTAAATTGTTTTCCACTCTCCCTCCACACAAATGCGGGTATCTTCCTCTAAATATAACCATTCTCATCACTAATAATTTATCGTAGTTAGAACATATGCGTGTAACTCGAATGAGCTATGAAACGCGCTGCCAACAAAATAAAACTAAACTATTCAAGTATTTGAGACAAGTGTTTACGATTGAGGAGGTGGGTGACCGTACACCGGTTGAAAACCACTGCATTATAGAATAGTGTGTCAATAGCACATCTACGCTATCTAAAATAGAACCTGAGTCCCCGCAAATACTCTGTCGAACAAACAGGAGGTACTCTGTCGCGATCTAGATTGGATCCAGCCTTGTAAATTACGTAACTAACTTTCTCTATTATTCTCTTTGTCGATTCTGTGAAGCTTTGCTTGACCACAGACGGCGGGGAGTTTCTAGTTGACGTTCAATCTCCGTCGTAGGTCTTTCGCCTCCGCGGTGCGGTACTCTTTTGTTATCAGGAATCGACTGGTGGGCCTATGGATGAAACGGCGCGTTCACGCGTAGGAAAACCTTATTTCCCACCAAGAAGACGCCTTTGATGCGGCCTATAGTTATCACGTAATCAACTTTTGTTGCAAACTCAAATAATGGGCGTCCGGCTTCCTGGTTAAAATTAAATTTATTTTCTAATTTATTCCTCATTTTTGTGTACTTTGAACTACTAAGGAGACTGTAGGTTTCGTAAAGTTTTTGTTGGAGTAGTCATATTTTATATTTTGAGGAATTTGTGGGCTTTTCTGTTTTTACTTTCTAATAAAGACAATTTTTTTTTAGCCCGTGTTTTACTACCCATTCGGGTTGTACGATTATATACTAACTACACTAATGGGCTAGGAATGAGCAGAGTTGAATTTATAGGAAGTGTACCCGCATTTACGTGGAGAGAGAGAGTGGAAAACAATTGTAGGAAAAACAATTCTCAGTACACCCGACCGGCATCAAATCACGATCTCCCCATCATCGGCAAACTAGTCTATTGCGAGAGTAGCGCCTTAGACCATGTGATCACTGAAATGGGTACAAAGTATTGGTATTTTAATCGTTAACATTTTCTACCTCGTTATTGTATTGTGTCTTCACGTTTATATGCCGAAGAACTAAAAAAAAGTGCTCTATACAATTCTTTATGTCCCCTTGTTTTTCTATCCGTACCTTGGACCACAACCTAAACGGGTCGAGTACATTCTTTTAGACTCTATATTTGTTACATGGTCATTACTCGAGTTGAAATCGTGATTGTAATCTTAGCTTTAAAAACTAAGGGTAGCTTGCTGATGAATTATTTTGAAAATTAGTAATTTTTCGTAAATGGCTCTAACGATTTTGTTAGAAGTGTACATCTGAGGAGTGTTCTGCATTATAAATATATATGTATGTATGTATGTATGTATGTATGTATGTATAATATATGTTTGCTTTTCGAAGTTTATTCACAACCGATGCTGTAATTTATCCCACACAATTAAAAAACTAACCAATTATCATCGACAAATTTCACAATATAGGCTATTAGTTGGGGCTGGTCGAATGGATTAATAAGAAAACTACAGGTCCAGGGCCTAAGGTTTAATTTACGTCGTCCTTTATGAGTACACCCTTTCACGATCGGGGTATCGTGAGTGGAATACGGGTAAGTTGACACGGAAGTCGAAACGTTTGGGGTCGGCAATACGCGACGAGAATTTGTGGGAGATTAAATATTGATCCACCTCGAACCAAAAAGGGGGAAGCGAGGTGTGTGTGTTTTTTTTTGCAGGAAGGGTTTTTGTGTTAGTGTCGTTTTCTTCGACGACGTCTTTCAGAACCGGCCAAGTGCACCTCCTATACCCTCCCTTTTACCCTTCTCCATTTGAAAGTTCATTATTAACGTGAATGCTTGACAAAATATTTATTTTGTTATTTGTGATTGCGGGGAATGTAAATTTGGATCGCCATATAAATAGCCCTTTGCCAAATATACTTTTTTTTTAGATTAACTAACATCGATATTAATCATGATACATTGATTTTCTTTTCATGCTGTGTGGGCACATAGACCAAGGTGTCAGTCTCGTCTTGTCTTGTTTGCAGGTTACGGGGAGGCTGGGGCTCGAATCCCAGCTAGGTGTACTGGTTTTCCACTCTCCTTCCACCTATGTGCAGTCTTACACTTCCTCATCTCTACTTCATTAGTGTAAATATGTAAATAGTCAGGACGGGATTCACGTTTTATTATATTTTATGTGTTTTCAGGCCATCAATAGTTATTCATCAAAAATGGAAACATACCTTTCTAGTGTCTTACCTAACGTTCACTCACATGCTCAAATTTTTAATTTGATATCAATTTTAAAACTTGGAAATGAACTTTAATTTTAAAATTAGTATTTGCCCTGCTTCGTTTTACGACCGTCATGTAATATTATTTGGTGCAAAACTTGGCGTGACTTTGTCTTTAAGTTGTTTTACGGGGTGGGGGATGGAAAAGGGAGGTCTCTTATCCCTCGTTCTTCCATGGCCCCCCGACGGTGCGGGGGCGTTGGCTATTCTCTTGCCTCCTTTCTATCTAATATACACTTCAATCAGCCTTGACATCGGGATTAACGTTCGTTCCCCCTCTCAAACACACACGGCTCGAAGCTGTATAAACGTTGACTTCAACAATTTCGGATGAGACTTATCTCGCTTGACGTAATTAATATCGCCCTTTCTATACCGCCAACACGGGCACTGGTTTTACCGCAGACACGATCCGTTAACAGCCCGCTGCGCGTTGTCTGTCGTACATCATGATTACTCGCGGCAGCGATGGATGCGTAGCTTTTTAGTTGTTTTACAGTCAATGTTTTTTGGTATTTTTCTGAAATAAACACCAAATATTAAGAAAGTTTAGTCATGCTAAACATTATTAAGAGCCCGTTTCACCCCAAAGATAACACCAAATTAAGGTAGGCAATACAACTCAAATCAAACGTCGCATCGTGGTTTAGTTTTCTGTATTCTACTCTAAGAATAGTTAAATTAAAATAACTTTACCGTATTTTTAAAAATACATCAATTTAAAAAAAAAAAGTCTTAAAAAAGGACAAAACTATTAAACTGATTTAAATCTCGCTGTTGTCAAATGAAGAATGCATAAAAATTCACCTTGATACTTGGAACATGATACATGGAAAGCCCATCAAACGCGCTTTCACTTTCAATATTTCCAAATATATGTGGATTTTGTTTGTGAAAAAAAAATATATAGTTTAAGGTAAGTTCTACTTGTCGATTGCTAGATGGCAACACTCGCGAACTCTCTCGCATGTCAAAATGCTCTGCGTAACTGTTCACGCGCATTCATCCCACCCGTTGCTGCTGGGCACTGTAAGTACACCCTTTTTTATCACCGAGTCCTACTACCTGTTCAGGCTATTCACATGATAACTACTCTAATGGGGTAGAGATGAGGAAGAAAGCATTTGAAAGATAATCTACTCTCATTTGCTTGGAAGGAGTGTGGGAAACTATTTAAGAAAAAAACACTCTCATTAGATTCGACCGAGATTGGAACCATATCTCCCCGTCTTCAGCAGGCCAGTCTATTACTAGATTGGCGCCTTAGACTATTCGGCCACTGAAGTGGGTCATTCTCGTAATAAAGCTTCAAGTGGCGTAATATGAGAACTGAACATGTGCTGGAATGTTACAAAGATCTTAACTATCAAGAAATAAAAACAGGGACCCAACTCTTTTTTTAAAGCTTTCCTCACAAAACAAAACAGTGGGATTTCATCTGAAGGTCCGACACCTGCTGACTATTCGTCTCCAGCTACACCTTCTCCATCATCTGGAAACTCCGTCCATCCTGTCTTCGCTCCAAGTGGAGTACGGCTGGCTGCCTACTCTACACCTTCTCCAGAATCGTCCGACACTGAGCTTCAGGATGGTTGTTATCATGACCCCCACATCCTGAAGTGGTTTCCCAGGCCAGGATCTTTGGCGGTCCCCCCTAGCCACCCCTAAGGTTAAGGGCAGCGTGATTCTCTACACGCTACAGGATTTAGGATAAAGTATGTCATTTTAAGTTATGAGATAAAGGTAATATTTATATTTATTAAAAACAACTATATGGATATGCATAGTAAAAACTTACAATAATATCAAAAATCATATCTAAAGTATATTTTCTAGATTTTGTTGACACACATTTTTCAATAACTTCAGTAAAATAAACTTGCTTGAATCATTTCCTATGCACAAAATTGCTACAAGTCGCTCTTGACCAGTTGTGTTTCTTTACCATGTTTTCAATGAATGTACGGTACAAGTCTATTGAACGATCTTTAAGTTGAAGGAACAGTAACTGGTACTGTACAAAACAGTTTTATGGCGAGGCAGATACTGGCAAATATACCTTGCAGGGGTTTTTTTGTCGTAAATTGCGTTGAGAAGTCTAATCGGGCTTCTTTCAGTGCTGAAAACTGTCTTGTGAATACTTTTAAGGTGAAGGATCTTGTGCAGTAAGTTTTCTAACAGATCTTTCTCGTATATATTCACAAGTTTTGCTGCTTTTGCAGTAAGTTGACCATCTTTTTTAAGTTCTGGAAGTTCAAAGTATGTGAGAATGATTCACATGTGGTATCTGCTTCTTCATATCTTGTCTTTAAAACCTTGATAGTAAAAGTCAATACTGGGTCAATACTACGGAAATTCTGAAATCTCGTTCAGGTTCTTTAGAAGTTTTTCAGTTTTCGGGAAATTGGGGTGGCACCTATACTGCTTTAGCAACTATTTTTCCTCTTGAAGTACACTTTTCCATGAGTAACTTAAGTGCTGCATCCCTTGCACTAAGTCTCTCATAAGTGCGGTCTCGGTTACTTTGTATGACAACGTTCTTGTTGTCAATACTTGATAATATTCTGTCCCAAAACATTTCATTAGCAGACCTTTATAAGAATGGTTATTAACAAACATTCTACTTTCTGGTGTGAAAGCTAATATTTTTAAGGGGGAGGGGGAAGTGTAACATTTATTAATGTTACAAACCCACCACGCTGACGCCGCCTCCCCCCACACTTTGTGTGGCCCATGGTTGTTAGAGATGAAATAAAGTAGACTGCATGTAGTAAAAACTTCAGAATTAATAATTTAATTTGAATGCCCGCTTCAATGACTAGGGCATCATTTTCATGTTAGACTGGCCTGCTGATGATGGGGAGGTCGAGGTTTGAATCCCAGTTTGCAATGAACCTTATGTATAAAAATAATCAAACCATTTAAATAATCTTACAATTCCTTACGTGGAGGGAGGAGGGGTCGAAAATCATGAAAAGAACCCTACGTAAATAAACGTGCTAGTCATGAAGGAAATCGACCAAATCATTACTCGAAATATAATTCTTTCGGTATGAGGGGCATAAGAAACCTTCTTCAATTGGAATCCTAAATATATTGTTTCTCTCGGTGATTATCATTCGTTATCTGACTTTGCGTAGCGGTATTTTTTAATATTTTTTTAACTGACACGTCTTCTCAACTTACATTTAAAGTCTATAAGAGTTTTACTGCGCCATAAATAGGCCTACTAGGTAATTGTATAAAGGGGTTAAAAGCGTTGTATGAGGGGAGAACTCTGATTCATTTCTTTAAGTTACTTTTAGTTAAAACTCAAACTTAAATCTACTTTCACCTGTATTGGTGGTCGCATGATCTAAGGTGTCATTATCGTAATAGACTGGAACGCTGGGCGTGGGATAACGTAGTTTGAATATGAACATTTAGGGCTCTACCCTAAATCGTTTCATAGTTTTTCTCCACGCAAATTCGGTTACATTTACTCTAAGCTCCTCCTTACTCTTTCCAACACTATTAGTGGTAATATACGGATAGTACAGATGCGTAATTTATTATACGTGGTACACAGAATACAACACTATTTGCTTATACCGAAGGAAAGTCATCGAGTAGTTGACTTTTCCCCTCTCTATTCACCCGACCGAGATTCGAACCTCGATCTCCCCGTCCTCGGTGGTCTAGCTCAACACGACTGGCGCGTTAGCTAACTACACCACCAAGGCGGGTAATTGGCAATGTTAATGTTAACTTTGGGGGATAGAGGGTGTCATGTGGTCAGCACAATGAACTCTCCGGCCGTTAGTCTCAGTTTTCTAGACCGTAGCCATTACTTTTTCATTCAAGTAGCTACTAATTTGTCCCCACGAGGCTGAGTTGAGCCCGTTCCAGACCCACTGCTTCTGGAAGCGCCGGAGATCGAACCCGGGACATCTGGATCTATAGCCAGGAACACTGACCACTAGGGCACAGAGGTGGTCATATATATATAATCTAAAAATAGAACCACGCAACAATTTTAACATTCAATTGAAAATCGTGGGACTTGGGCAAGTGGTTGGATGGTGGAAAATGCCTCATTTTACAAATATCAAGCCTTAGATATATAAGCTGACTCCTTTAGAAAACATGACGCCAGGGCATATCTATCTTTGCCTGGACTTTGACCCAAGCCATATATGGCTAAGTAAGTGACCCTCCTCCAACCCCTTCCCACTCGGTACCTGCGCAAGGAGTGACACTGAGGACAAAATATGTCCAATAAAAAGTTTTGACTCAGTTTTACCGCGATAACTTGCAGCCAACCCTGCAACGATCCAATATTTGGTGGTATAATGTCTGGGGTAGGTTTTAATAATTAATATGGCTCCTCAACTAGTTTGAATAGACCAGAATTTTTTTCACCCAACTACAAGCAGTTTACCTGAACTGAAAATACGACCCCTAATATCTTCGCATAACGTAATTCATATTAGCTGATAATTTCGCCTTTGATCTATGTGTATTAGGTAATGTTCCCTCTAACTATTTGCGATGGCATCAAAGACAGGAAATTGCTCTTGTGATACGGTGCGCCCTAGAGGGTCCGATAGTTGGCCCCAGTTTATAAGATTTGAGGGAACGACTTCGTGAGTCGAGAGTGCGTGGTGAGGGGGTTGTGTCTGTTGCTCCTAAGCCCAAGAGTCTGAATCGTATGATCCAATGTTTGTTTGAGAACAAACCACGTGCTGAGGCAGCAACTCCCAATCATTAGACTGGGAAGGGAAGAAATACTTGCTTCAATATTGACGCACTTCTTAATCTTCTTCCTCTCTTTTTCGTAAAAACTGGAGAACTTTCTGATTTGTCAATCAGACGATGGACGACAATGTTTCTTGCTCTCAAACTACGCAAAATAAATAAATATATAGGCCTACCCTCTTCAGTGGCCACATGGTCTATGGCGCCAATCTCGCAAAACACTAGACTGCCGATGATGGGTAGATGGGGCTCGAATCCCGGCCGGATGTACTGAGGGTGGGTTTTCCTAAATGATTTTCCACTCTCCCTCCACGTGAATACTTGTACTTTTCCTCTAAATTCAACCTTCCTCCCTAATATATTAGCATAATTAGTACATAGTCGTTTTGATAGAGAGGGTCGTTTTAACGGAACGGCACCCACATTAACCTTGAGAGTGGATGGGAAAACCACACGAAGAATATTACCCTCAATGCACCCATCTGAGATTTGAACCTTGACCTACCCGCCAATGATAAACCGGCACATTGTGAGCCAAGTGCCATAAACCACACGAACAACATTATAGATTTTGACGACTTTTCATTTTTATTACAAAATATCATTAACAGATTTATAAGGAATACAATAATTTTGATAATTTATTATTTAAATTTCTATCTGGTTTAATGTGGCCAAACATTTTTAATTTCGTGTGTGACAGTCGATATTTTAGGCTAATTCTAAATATACTTAAGATACATTATGACCTTTATGCGTACGATTAATCAAAATTGATATTTAACTTTTTACGTTATGTAGTAAAGGAAGCTTAATAATATATTTGATTCAAATACTAATAAAAAATAACTGGATGGACAAGTTAACGTTGAAACAATCGTCTTTAAAAAAAATAATCTAAACTCCATTTCATTATTTTATTGTTTATTGCGAGTTTTCCTCCTCCCCTTCTTTTCCTCTTTCTACTCCTGAATATAAATGTGATGCAACAGTGATGTCCTGTCCATTTTGAAGAGGATCAGGCCCACATACATGGACCGTGTGTTTTCTATTAGAATGGACACAGATACAGATACAGATAAATGTTTTGTTTTTTTGCCTACCCATAGCTACGCTTGTTTTACTATTCATAAAATAAAGCTCTTTGAAGGAATTTATATACACGTATTCACATTCTTTCATAAACCGGAATTAGTATGTAGCCTTTAGAATATGGTGCCTATCAATATTACGTTGACTTTGATAGGCTTAATATTGGAAATATGTGTATAATGGGATACGTATGCAGTTTGGCGGGCAGAACACTAATTAAATTTGTTTTGATAAAATAAATTAAACCCCAAAGTTATACTTTATCATTACAGTTGGGCTACTACCTTTATTTACTGTATCTATATTTTTTATGTAGTAATTAAAGGAAAAAATTGTCCCTATTTTTAATTTTTGAAATAACAGTATATAAAAACTGTGTTTTACCATTTTTGTACCCTAATCGATAAACATACAAGCAGGAAGAGGCGTCAGTCTCGTCTTATCGGGTTTGACGGTGATGGATGTTGGAGCTCGAATCCTGATTGGATGTTTCCCACTTTCCAACCACGTGGTATTGGTTGTTAGTGAGATCTAAGGCATCATGCTCGCGAAAAGATCCTTACGGGGTAGGCCAGGAACTATGCATCTATATAAAAAACAACTCCGTACTTTATTCATCCTCGTAACTTTCTCCACACTTCCTTCCCTAGCTTTGCATACTCCCTTCGCTTCACCAACATCCATACACCGAATCATAATATTACATGCTCTTTTATTCTTCACTCTCAATGTTTCTCTTTTTCACACATTCATTTACAACATTTAGCCACGTCTTACATGGCCTATCCCTTTCTTTTGATCCACATACTCTACCTTCATATATTTGCTTCGTCACTCTATCCATACTTATCCTCTAAACATGCCCAAATCAACGTAACATGCTTATTTCACATTGACCTATTGGACTACCTTTAAAACCGCACTCCTCTTACACCCCTTCTCATTACTGACTCTTTATACGAGTTTTTGGACACGTATTTCTAAGAGATCTAATTCTAACTTCTAAACTTAATAACTACTTCAAATGGCTTTACTCAAATATATATATTAAAATAAAAACGTATCACAAGAGTAAGAAAACTAGCTACACTCACATGATTTTATTTTAAAATTTTGTGAAACCAAAATAATGAATGTTAATTAATGAAGGGTTCAGGGGAAATAGGAGGTAAGTCTAGATTCACACATTTTCCCAGGCGACTTTTTGTAGCTCTCAAACCTCTTAAAGACCCAAGCAAATAAATTTATTTTAATAGACTGACAAGCGAGCGAGCGCGCTTGAAAAAGAGAACCAGTTATATCTTTCAAGCGTGCGTGCTCAGTCACTCGCTCCAGTCTGGCCACCTCTCATTACAACCAATGTGTTCTATTTTATATTTTAGTCGCTCGCTCAGTCTGGCCGTCCCCTTAGGGGACTAACTCAAATATAATTAAAATTGGACTTTTCATCTTTTTTCCCCTTACCTTTCAATTGTTATTTTGTTAAACCCCAATAAGTAAACATTCAAACCTCATTTCCTCTTAATTGTTTCCTTTCTCCGTAAGTAAGTTATGTCTTCTTTTTTTTTTACGTTATTTACGTCTTAATACCTGTCCGGACTACTCGCAAATTTACGCTAACTGGGTAGGGATGTTGATGGCAGAGAAATTGTAATCACTTTAGCGTGGAGAGAAGATAAAAAAACCACAGTGATGAATCACATGTAGAAAACCACCCACATTGTATCCAGCAGGGATTATAACTTTGACATACTTTCAGCGGCAATCCAATATATTATGGCGATGTTGACGCCTTAAACGATATGTGCACGAGTGTGGTTGTTTTGATACGGGATGATAAATCGCACCGGTGTGAAAACTCACCCCTTCTTGGTGTACCCGGTTATAAAGTCTGTTCACCGTAGGAATTGTTTTCTGAAAGGCCTTTTTCCCTACCAGAAAGCTATTATGTAGTAGGATATTGGTAGGAAAAAAGAGCTTTCAGAGAGTAATTCCCACCGTGAATGGAGTATAGTAACCCTGGTTCAAATTTCTGCCTCACTGTAGCCGTTGGGCCACCCTCTGCCCCTGTATGAAACCCGCCTTGTCGTCCTCCTCTCCCCCAAACCACCCCGGGAGGGGGGGACGCCTTGACTCGCGTTGTCTGAATCGGGGGACATGGTTGAGGTGGGTCCGTGGGATCGGAGAGGAGGCCATGCGTCACGTGGCCTGTCTGCCTTCTTCTTGTTTTCAAGGACTACCCGCTGATTTAATGTCCTACGAGAGACCGTACACATCCCAAACCAGCCGGCAGTCATCAGAGCGTGTTCGGGCGCTGTTCCACTGAGGGATCAACAGCCAGCAGTCATTAGAGCGTGTTAGGGCACTGTTCCACTGAGGGATCAACAGCCGGCAGTCATCAGAGCGTGTTCGGGCGCTGTTCCACTGAGGGATCAACAGCCAGCAGTCATTAGAGCGTGTTAGGGCGCTGTTCCACTGAGGGATCAACAGCCAGCAGTCATTAGAGCGTGTTAGGGCACTGTTCCACTGAGGGATCAACAGCCGGCAGTCATCAGAGCGTGTTAGGGCGCTGTTCCACAGAGGGATCAACAGCCAGCAGTCATTAGAGCGTGTTAGGGCACTGTTCCACTGAGGGATCAACAGCCAGCAGTCATCAGAGCGTGTTAGGGCGCTGTTCCACTGAGGGATCAACAGCCAGCAGTCATTAGAGCGTGTTAGGGCGCTGTTCCACTGAGGGTACAACAGCCGGCAGTCATCAGAGCGTGTTAGGCCACTGTTCCACAGAGGTCTCAACAGCCGGCAGTCATCAGAGCGTGTTAGGGCGCTGTTCCACAGAGGGATCAACAGACAGCAGTCATTAGAGCGTGTTAGGGCGCTGTTCCACAGAGGGATCAACAGCCAGCAGTCATAAGAGCGTGTTAGGGCGCTGTTCCACAGAGGGATCAGCAGCCAGCAGTCATTAGAGCGTGTTAGGGCTCTCTTCCACTGAGGTCTCAACAGCCGGCAGTCATAAGAGCGTGTTAGGGCGCTGTTCCACAGAGGGATCAACAGCCAACAGTCATTAGAGCGTGTTAGGGCGCTGTTCCACCGAGGGTTCAACAGCCAGCAGTCATAAGAGCGTGTTAGGGCGCTGTTCCACCGAGGGTTCAACAGCCAGCAGTCATAAGAGCGTGTTAGGGCGCTGTTCCACCGAGGGATCAACAGCCAGCAGTCATAAGAGCGTGTTAGGGCGCTGTTCCACCGAGGGTTCAACAGCCAGCAGTCATAAGAGCGTGTTAGGGCGCTGTTCCACCGAGGGATCAACAGCCAGCAGTCATAAGAGCGTGTTAGGGCGCTGTTCCACCGAGGGTTCAACAGCCAGCAGTCATAAGAGCGTGTTAGGGCGCTGTTCCACCGAGGGATCAACAGCCAGCAGTCATAAGAGCGTGTTAGGGCGCTGTTCCACCGAGGGTTCAACAGCCAGCAGTCATAAGAGCGTGTTAGGGCGCTGTTCCACCGAGGGTTCAACAGCCAGCAGTCATAAGAGCGTGTTAGGGCGCTGTTCCACCGAGGGTTCAACAGCCAGCAGTCATAAGAGCGTGTTAGGGCGCTGTTCCACCGAGGGTTCAACAGCCAGCAGTCATAAGAGCGTGTTAGGGCGCTGTTCCACCGAGGGTTCAACAGCCAGCAGTCATAAGAGCGTGTTAGGGCGCTGTTCCACCGAGGGTTCAACAGCCAGCAGTCATAAGAGCGTGTTAGGGCGCTGTTCCACCGAGGGTTCAACAGCCAGCAGTCATAAGAGCGTGTTAGGGCGCTGTTCCACCGAGGGTTCAACAGCCAGCAGTCATAAGAGCGTGTTAGGGCGCTGTTCCACCGAGGGTTCAACAGCCAGCAGTCATAAGAGCGTGTTAGGGCGCTGTTCCACCGAGGGTTCAACAGCCAGCAGTCATAAGAGCGTGTTAGGGCGCTGTTCCACCGAGGGTTCAACAGCCAGCAGTCATAAGAGCGTGTTAGGGCGCTGTTCCACCGAGGGTTCAACAGCCAGCAGTCATAAGAGCGTGTTAGGGCGCTGTTCCACCGAGGGTTCAACAGCCAGCAGTCATAAGAGCGTGCTAGGGCGCTGTTCCACCGAGGGTTCAACAGCCAGCAGTCATTATTGCATGTTATGGTGCTGTTCCACCGAGGTCTCAATAAACCTTGGTGCATGGCCACAGCAGTCAGGGGAAGTTCACCTTGAAATAACTATATATGATGACCGTTTGGTCTGGGGCGTCACTCTCGCAACATACTATACTTCCGATGATGGAGATATCGTGGCTCTTAGGGATGGGGAATATTGGTCGGCTGATAATTCCTAAATACTTTTTTACTCTCCCTCCACGCAAATGCATTTAGACCTTCGATATATAGCCCTATTAGTGCTTAAAAGATATTGTTGTTCATAAAAAATAGGCCTACTCAAGAACTGTTGATATTATCATAAGCAGAAAATGAATCTAAATGCGTCTACTAAATAATTATATGATTCCTTTTTACCAATACTTTTTTTTGCTATAAAAACTGCAAACATACGGACTTTTAAACTCATGCTCCAATCCACTCACCTTAACTCTAAACTTTTTTTAGCACCGCGTTTTACTACCTGTTCAGGTAATACGTGTATGTACTAACGATGCTAATTATGCAAGAACGAGGACGGTTGAATTTGTTTAGATGGAAAGTGGAAAACAATTTAGGAAAATCTTTCTCAATACACTGATTCGAACCCCAATCTCCCTGTCATAGGTTTTCTAGTATATTAAACCGTGTGGCCACCAAAGCAGTTATTTTTTATTTTTTAGCAGCACGTCTTACTACCCGTTCATGTTATATGCTTATATAATGATTACTCGAATGATTTAAGGGATGAGTAAGGCTATATTTAAAGGAAGTGTACCCGCATTTGTCAATTACTTTAATAGATTATAAAGGAAAGTGCTGGCATTCACTAAAATAAAGGTTAGGAAACCACGTGGTTGAAAGAAGCATCCCCACCCTGTCGGGAATAGCACCAACTTGGCCTCTCATGGTAGAGTAAAGCACTCTGTCACACTGAGGCCGGTTCAAACATTTATTATTAATAAAACGTCTAGTTACACTCATACAATCTCACATGCCTTAATTAGAACTTCCAGAATATTTAAAAAACTTCTTGAACTGTATTGAAATGGTTTGAAAATTATAAATATTATAGATAAAGATGGGCTAAAAGTACAACTGGTTCAGCCCCCTTTAAACGAAACTAGGTATGGGGAATATAACTTCCCTAAGGTGTTATCAATACATGATTAATTTGCTCCTGCGACTCATATTTAATAGGACTAGGATTTCCCACACCCCCCCC
>CABFWB010002530.1:80535-93156 GCA_902151455.1 Timema bartmani
AAAATATATGAAAATTAATGAGAACATAAAAATAAAATGTTGTCATATTTATAAATTAAATAAGATTTAATTGTGTAAACCTACTTTAATTAGAATACAAATTTAAAAAAATTGATACTAAGTATACTAAGATTTTGAAATGAACTATTTTCAACTGGTTTTAACCAATTTTAGTAAGACTAATATATAGTCCAATCGACATAAGAGGACTGGTAACTGACCTTTAGCAGAATGTGGAAAAACAAGGGTAATGAAAAACATAATTAAAAACCCATTATTATTGTGAAAGTTTTGACTGCCCAAGGTGACAACAAATCAAAATAGGGTCTTTCATATCATATGGTTTGGCGAATGGATACATGAGAGTGGGTTTGGTAATTTTTGCTAGCTGTCATATATTCATTTAATTTCACCCTGATTTGATAGTTATACGCCTATTGTAGTCTATTGGACATCGTTAATATAAAATAATATTCCTGTTAGCAGAATCAACCTCACCAAAAAATAAACATCCTACCACCAATGAGTCAGTGACTTTTAGGGCTTGCTATTTTGTACCCTTTGAAATACTTATTTTTCTCACTGACAACCCTAGTGTAGTTAAATAAGTAATAGCAAGCATGTTTTATATGCTCTAATTAGCATGTTCATTTCCATAAAACAAATAACCCCAAAGCAAATACAAATGTGCAATATTTTTGCACTACACATCAACCAACGTGTGTGACAATTATTTCTGCGATACGTTTCAGAACTATGAAATAAAATAATAAAGTTTTTATTCAGTTGTAGAATTACTTGAAATATTATTATAAAATTCATCAATCTTTCTATGGCGAGAAACCTAATTTTATTTTTTATATATTAGTAAAAGGTAGACTTCAGAGGAAACATATTGTGTTAGTTTGGCGGAGAGTGAAACACAATTCAGGGAAAACACAACACACTGGCAGTATTCAAACCAATATATCCTCGTAGTGGGAAAATCACACCAGTTGAAGGAAACAACCTAGCCCGCCTATCCACTGATAAAGGTATCAACTCTTAGATAATATTTATATCTGAACTATTCAATAAACTTATGAAATAATAAATAGGCTACAATTTCACCAGGCTGATAACGTTTGTTTAGTAGCAAATTAAAAAACTTAGCTTATTAAATATATTTTGTGTTATGCTGAATCTATCAGTAACTTAGATGTCCTCCATAAATATGTAACGTTGTTGACGAACGGGAGAGGGGAGCTCTAATGTTTATATGTTGATACACGGGGGAGGGGAGCTCTAATGTTTATATGTTGATACACGGGGGAGGGGGCTACGTCACAGTCTTATATTACACATTTATTATACTTTATTTAACTATTTAGTCAAACAAGGGTCGGTTCACACTGATGGCAGTTTATCGTCACTACCCAATGTTGTGGTTGTTTCTGAATGTGTTCACGTTAACGACACTTTTTGCAGGGGGAGAGTGGGTAACCATTTAGAAAATACCTAAAATATATAGACCTGGCCGAGATTCGATGCTTGACCTCCTTGTAATCCAACAAACCAAACAAGATGAACATAGCAAATAGCCGCATGCCCACTGCTGCTGGTTTTGATGTAGGAAGAAAATATTTTAAATAGATTTATTGACATTTATATATATATAGAGAGAGAAAACGGGAAATCACAATGTTAAAAAAAACTATACCTCTATAAACTTGGTTAGGATCGATCGGGTGGCTCCCAGTTTAAAGTACGCTATGCACTGCTCTTACGGCCAAACCTTTGTTGCCATCGCGAAGCGGCAATCCCACCCCTGAGTAACACGAGGGTAGAAGGGGGAGGGTTTGGCTGCCCTTACACGCTGACGTCACGAGGCACCGGTGTAGTAATTACTATTAAAAACGTTGAGTGGGGGAGATAGGAAAGGGGAGGGGGTGGATGCTCTTAACGCTTCTTCAACGCGGCCTTTATTAGATTATACCGCCACCGTGAATTGCCGGGATCATGCTCAGGTAGCCCTAATTGGAGTAGCTCCACCGTGACCGCCACGTAGCCTCCTTCTTAGCTCCATATCGATACCAGAATACACCTAGTTCCCTCAGGCACTTTCAGTGGGAGGCGCGTTAATATTAAGGTGGGGTGGAAGCAAACGAGAGTTTAAGCTCCTTAATTTTAATTTTTTATGACAAAAATTTTTTTTAGCATAAATATATCTAAAGAATCTAGAACCTTGTTCAGGGTATTGACTGGTAAGCCCAGTCGGAAGAGACCATTGGGAAGACCTAGACGCAGATCGGAGAGTAACATTATAATGTCATGCTTTGGTGGCCGCATGGTCTAAGGTGCTACTCTCGCAGTAGACTAGACTGCCGATGACGGGGAGATCGAGGCTCGAATATCGGTCACGTGTACTGAAGATGGTTTCTCCAAAATGGTTTCCCACTCTCCCTACATTTCCTCTGAATATAATCTTCCTTATTCCTAAAACAATTGGTGTAATTAATGCATAAGCGCTATAACCTGAACAGGTAGTAAGACGCGGTGTTAAAAAACAATAAAATTAGAATGGACCTGAAAGAGTTAGGGTGTAATGAGGTGGACTGGGTAGAACTAGCTCAAGATAGGGATAGATGGCGTACTTTTGTAATTGCGGCAATTAACTTTCCTAGTGACATATAGTAAGTAAGTTAAATATATAAAATATTAGGAGTTGGGCCCGTCTCCAACAGGAGCAATTTTGGATTTCGCGCAAAGTCCGCGCCCTGATTTGATCCATTGCTATATTTTTATTAACAGGAGGTAGCACGATTTATGTTCTTGGCTCTTCCAGGTGTGTTGCATCCGCCATCTTGGATTTTTCAAGTATCTGATTTTTCTCACAAATACGGTATGCTCATAGTTTTCATACCAAATTCCAGCTCTTCAGGGTATTGGAAATCGGGAGAAAGAGGACTGGAAGAACACACACACACCACATAGATTTGATATAGTATGTAGTTTGCTTCAACAGATACATTTAGTTCACCTCTTTATTTATATTAAGTAATCTTAACCGTTTTTGAATATCTCTCATGGGAATTGCGTAATTTGACGAGGAATTTTTCTCTTAACTTAAAACATTTTTGGTCGAGTGGTGCGATGATCAAAACAAATATTCAAGAGCAACTGAGATAACATATTTAGAAAATTATACTTTAATTTCACTGCGTCTTAGTACCTGTTCGGGTTAGGGATGAGCAACTTGTAATGCTAGGAAAAATGTACCCAAATTGGTGTTGGAGTGGATTGGAAACTATTTAGGAAAATAAAAAAACTTTAGTACACCCGATCGGGATTCAAACCACAATCTCCTCGTATCCGTCAATCCAGTCTAACACGAGATTGATGTTATTCAATAATTATGGTATCTTCACTGGTGGTACACGCAGATGAAAGCGCTAGTCTCATCTCATTTTAACTTGTTTGTTGGGAACGATATTAGATAGGAATTCTGCTTCCGACCGGGGTTACTGATGGTGCTATTTCATCGAGGATTTCTCACAAATAAAACTATTATAATTTAAGGTTCATTCCGCAACTCTTTCTTTCCTTCTTTTTTGGAGCTCAACTGTTTTTAAACCCATAAAAGTTGTACAAACCACTTCATGGAAGACTAGTTGATTATGACTCATTTATATAAAACATATAGTTATAGTTCGGACACTTTTCAGCACCCGAGTCAGTAATGAAGGAGCTGAAGGATTACGGTTTGAAAGTGGATCTGAAAGAAGCGTCATGTTGGTTTGGCCATATTGAGAGGATGAATGTTGATCGAGTGACGAAGAAAATATATGAAGGTAGAGTGTGTGGATTAAAAGGAAGGGGTAGGCCATGTAAGCCGTGGCTAAATTTTATAGAATAATGTGTAAAAAAGAGAAACATTAAATGTTTTAAGAATAAAAGAGCATGAATGACTAGGTGTATGGAATTTGTTGAAGCTATATGCTCAGTTTATTGCCTACCCCGGAAGGGAACGGCGTGATTAGGTAAGTATGTATAGTTATTTGTTGTTATAAACTATTATTTTTCGTATTCAACGTGCATTTAATGAACCAACTAATCATATTATCTCATTTCCTACCAACTGGCTTGATTACAGAACAGACACAACCACCCTGATCTCATCACTGTTGAAGGGGAGGCCCCAATTTTATCAATTCTAAATCGTATAAATTTTCCGTGCTAGGGATCAAACCCAGGACTCTGGCGTTACCGACCCATCTAAGGGTGTGATGAATTCATTGTTTTTGTCACAGTCCTATCTTTCACGGCTGAGTAGGTATAAAGGCTGACTTCAGGTCCAAGAGAACGCAGTTTGATTCCTGGTTATGCCTTAAAATAATTCACTATTTTTGTATAGGTTTATTTCTAGTCTCAGTTATTAATATTTGTGACACTAGGGTTGGTTGCCTTAGGGCTAGCTGCGTTGTCTTAGATTAATTTAGTTTAAAATTAGATGTGTGCTAATGAAAGCCTGTGTTTAGAACGTGCGAATTAGATTCCTCGCTATCCTTTCATTCCACAAATATTTTTTAGCTTGGATAACTGATAAACGAGAAAAAGGTGTTTATTGTTGTTCATTCAGGCGCTCAACATTCGCCAAAAATGTTCAGCGCCTTGGACCTTACTATTAGTGAACTTCCTGCATATTATCTATCTCTATACTTTAAAACTATTGTCACTCGAACTAGCTTTTCACTCGTACCTCACCAGCTTTTAAACCACCTGACTACTAACAAACTTAAATACCGCTCAGATTCAAGCTACAAAGTACAAGTTACAAGAGTTTGTTTTGAAGTGGTATAACTCACAGCACGTCAAAATTAGCAGAGTTATTTTTCACGTTTTAAATAGTTGTTCTGTATGTAATAATATATATACATGAACATCTTTGACCTACCGTTTTGCGTTTATCTCTATGTCCAAGCCTTAATCAGCTCTCTCTGCCCTTAATCTACATACAAATACGATTTTCTAATCTCTACCGGTTGTAACACAGTCTTAGGCGTCAGACTCGCAATATACTGGTTTGTTTGTTGATCACGAGAGGGTGAAGATTTTAATCTCAACCAAATTCACTAGAGCTTGGTCGCGAGGTGCACAAATGCGATTTATACTTGTAGTTGGAAAACTAAACCTGGCTTATACAGTTACGCCCAGTGCATCGTATGTACACTCAGTTTACCTTATATTGGCCGATAACAGTATGGCTCTATCTTACAAGCTAGAAGAAAGTAACTCCATACAATTAAATAGGCTATATGAAAGGCGTAACTTGGGAGACAAATAGTTATAATTATGGATATCATCCGTAAACTGAGTCATATTCGAATACATTAAAAAATTACTCGAACCCAGGACCATTGATTTAGTTTGCCAACACTCTACCACTGAACTATCCAGGTATCGTCCCGTGATCGGGGTCCACTCCTATTTTAAGGCAGAGCCTGTGATGAACGTGGTGGATATCATCCATCTTATAAGCTGCACCATAGTTTAACTATCCAAGGAAAGACTGCTAGCTAGCTACCTTTCAGAGTGAATTAAGTGTACACTTCATGTAGGGTAAAGGTTACAGTCTTAGCTCGATGGGCTCCACTATGACTATCATATCAGCTTCAATATAGTGGAAACAAGCAATATTTCAGAGCTTACGAAGTATACATACACTTTATATCAGTTACTATACTATTAAAAATACGCAGATATGTAGATTTATTTTGGAGCATGAATACTTTAATGTATTTATTTCATTTGAATCAAATCCGCTCAGCGCGAGATTATCCAGAGCTCACATAACAATTTAGTCTACTATTTCTAGAAATCTAATGGTTTCTTGTATTGAGATAATAATTGAGGTAAATGATTGTAAAGAATTAACAGGGATTGGGCACAGAGTTTTAACTAGATAGCCTATGCTAGATATAGGTTTGTTGTTTGAACTTAAAAACTTTTTATTAATGACAATAATCTTCCAGTAGTATATGTCTGTGATGTATGATCTTTTCAACTGAAGTTTATGTAATACTGTATGTACTTAAAACTCAAACTTTTCCCAAGGATTATGTTATTAAACTTACTTCTTCTCTAGTTTCGTAATAACTCAAAAGTTAAAAAGATACCTCCCTCCCCCACACTCTGTGGTACTCACTTATTATGTCTGCAGGCAGGTGAGGATAAAGCTAGAGAAGGGGGGAGCAGGGGTTGTTGAATGTTTGGCGTGTGCTTTGCCTGGGGTAACATGTGTCGGGAATGGCTACAGTTCCAGTGAGCCGAAATGTTGTAGAAGCCATTGGCGTTGTTAAATGTGTCTCTCTAGTTTTGAGGTAGGTCCTTAGTACAATCTGGTAGCTAGCTACCCTTCTCCCCTCATCGACCTACCCTTGTCTCTCTAAAGCACCATCCCCCAATTTTCTTCTTGTCCCTAAAACATCTTAAACTGTTGTTGTTTTCTATTAAGACAGTCCTCCCAAAAAACAGAAACAACTTTTCCTTACAGAAGTTCTAAACGATATATTATTCAAATAACCTCAAATACTAATTCGCTTATATTTTTATGGTAAATATACAGTATTACTTCCAAGATACTAATTCATGGTAGTAAAATATGTCTGCCTTCAGCTCATAAAACAGATTCACTAGTTAAATAAAAACATGTTGTCAAATAAGTTTTTTGGGATCCCCAAATTCTAAGAAACGTGTATAAACGTGTATATTATATACTGTGCACTACACCTCGATGAAACCTCGATGAAATTTGGTTCCTACAAATTCTGAAATGTCAATAAACTTATTTTCTAACAGGGTTGAGTTTAGCTGGTGCATCTATCTTGTGATCTGGAGGAAGAATACATTTGGGTACTGTGAACTCTTGACTTAGAAAACGCTGTACTGGAATAAAACTAACCATAGTTGACCAGCGAGAAAGCAGGCGGCGAGTTAATTAATACTGTTAGATGTACTAACAACCCCATATTCACGGATAGAGCATGTTAGACCCGCACCTGTGAGCATGCTGACAAAGACGTCAGCCACGTCTCATCTACTTAGCCGGTGATGGGAGTTTGGGGTTTGAATTTCAGCTGGGTGTAGTAAGGGGATTTTTTCGAAATTATTCATCACTCCTTTTACACTCAAATGCTGGTACATTTGCTCCAAATTATAGTTACCTAATTAACACATATATTTGTTAAAATATATGGATACATTTTCAAAAGCACAGTGCCTAGAAAACTACCCTTAAATCAATTTTTCTTTATAAAAAATAATCTTACATCAACTTTATTTAGCTTATAAAACACTCCTTATATATTTTTTTTACATAATATTTACACCCATTTCCAAAAAAATTTTCAATAGTAAGTTATTGGTAAGCTACTCATAATTATAAAGTTAAAATCAAAATCACTATATAGCCTCGAATTATGAGCCTTTAGATATAAAAGTTTGAATGAAATTCATATTGTTTCGGCTAAGTTCCAAATACAGATAAACAAACATAGAGACAGATCCACTATTTACAGTTTGGTGTCATATTATCTTGAGGAATACATTTTTCAACATTACAAAACTTTCCCTTTTTGAGAAATAAAAAAAGTTATAATTTTCTAACACGTTCATCATCTTTGTCCCGCGTCTTAGTTATTATCCAGGGTTTTACGTGTATATTAACTACGTTAATGAAATAGGAATGAGAAAGGTTGAATGTGTTATTAAAGGTACCCGAATTTTTAAGAAGGGAGAGTGCGAAACCATTTAGGAAAAAAATCACCCTCACTATACTAAGCCGGGATTTGAACCACGATCTGCTCGTCCCCGGTAATCCAATCTAACACGAGAGTGACATATACCATGCAGGTCAAAAGGGCTATTAACAGAACACTTAATCAAGGAATCTGGGATGAGGATGGTAGCCTAGAGGTAGTTCCCCTTTGAGGAGAGACTGAGGAAATCACATTCCCAGTGCACTCCACTGAGAATATAACTCTGACCTCCCTCGAAAACAGATACCAAGTCTCAACATGAATCGAACACCTCAGACCGCTCGGGCCAACCGCTACAGGATGGTATTCAATCATCTTTGGTGTTATATTTAAAATTAAAACCTCACCGATAGAAGAAAATTCGCTATCATCCATCAATATATATATTAAATTTTTTGATGTTCAAAATATTATGTAAAAGCAACATGTTCGGGTTTTCACAACATAGAGTTGCATCGGTTAAAGAGGGAAGGGGGGAACAAGAAGATTGGAAATGAAATGTAAATGGATCCTTGGCTGCAGGTGGAAATGAAATGTAAATGGATCCTTGGCTGCAGGTGGAAATGAAATGTAAATGGATCCTAGGCTGCAGGTGGAAATGGGTCCATGGCAATGCAGAATCCGAGCTTGTAAATCATGTTCCGAGGTATCATCCCTTTTTTTTTTTGTCAGTGCGTTATTTGTCAGTGCGTTTAATTTACCGGCGTTATGGCTTTATGCGACTTCGTGAATAAAACAAGCCAATCACGTTGTGCAAAGAGATGGCTATCGATCGAACAGACCGTGGTCCGTTGAGTGCTTTCAACAGTTGCAGGACGTTCTAACTTGGACTGGATGTTGCAAATATTCTATTTTATTCTATTTTGCTTTGGCAACGTTTGTTTTATCTAAGTCATATATATATGTTTACCGCCTGTACCTTCTAGACTCACTATCTGTCCGGGTATCCCACATTCAACTACACAAAATAAAGGTATATTTTATAGGAAATGTACACGTATTTGCGTAGAACCAGTACACCTGTCCAGGATTCTAGCCCACTGACAAACCAGACCAGATGATCATGACTCTTTTGTCCGCGTGCCCATCGATGCCGCTCTTTCCATCTTACTACCCCCCCTGGGTTATCCACATATTTACTATAGTGAACCAATGATGCAAGGATGATATATTTTTTTTATGAAATATACCTGAGTTTATTTAGAGGAAGGGGAAATGAAAACTATTTAGAAAAATAAACGCTATAGTACACCTAGCAGATATTCAAACTTCGACCTTATCCACCAACACTTTTATATTATTAGTAGTATGCTTGATATTAGGGACTTTCTAACTGTCTTAGGTTAAGTTAATCTACTATTCATCTACGAATACCGCTTTGTTTAAAAAAAATTAGTGCTAAAACTAATTAAGTACCTATTACTCTTTGAATTTGGTTTT
The DNA here is from genome assembly GCA_902151455.1 of Timema bartmani. Classification (NCBI taxonomy): domain Eukaryota; kingdom Metazoa; phylum Arthropoda; class Insecta; order Phasmatodea; family Timematidae; genus Timema; species Timema bartmani. Next base: position 89,772 of record CABFWB010002530.1, read on the forward strand.
CATCGTATGGTTTAAGTTTTATTATTTTATTCGCTTAATTTGGTGTTTATGGAAGTTGTTTTTTCCATTAATAGTTACCGTAATTATTATGGGTTTGCGCAAACGTAATTTATGGTCTTGAAAAATAAATTGGAGCAGACATATGAAAAGTCCCTTGACCTTGTTTACAATTTCCACCTTAGATTATCTGAGAGACGTCTTTAAAAAGTTTTCATTTACTTTTGAAACATAGGAATACTTAAAAAAAAAAAAAGCCTTAATTTCACTGCTCGTTCACAGATTTTAAAAATAGCTGATAAAAACTTATTATCTTTCAGAGAAATCTAGGAAAAATAGTGGGCTACGCCCACCACCCTTTTGAAAAATTTGATGCTCCGGAATGATCCAAAACTAAAAAAAAAGTCGATTCGATCCAGTAACAAAATAAACTCGTATATCACAACGTGACCAATACCTTTTTTTCTTTATACTTTTATTTTTTATCTCTTTCTTTCTCGCTCCTACTCTCTTTCTGGTTCTTTCTAACTTGTTTTTATTCCACTTCTCTCGATATCCGTTAGACTTCCCTTTAGATGTTGGTTTTAACCTTCTTTCCTTTCTCAATGTATGGATGCGTTGTTTTTCAGAGGGGTAAGGGGGTACTTCTCTTCTCAACCTCCCGTCCCAATCAATCTGTCTTTTCTCGTGCCGGAGGTTTTGGTGCGATTGCTGATGGAGGGCAGGGGAGGGGGAAAGAAGAGATAACCCAACCCCTTCTTGCCCTCGTTATGTTTGACCACGAGCGAGCCGGTAAACATGTATCAGTTCTACTCAAACATGGTTTATCTCTTCTTCGAGTTTGCTTTACGGCTCGGGAGAAAATATACCCTTCTTTTTCTTCACTGCTCACTCAATCTCTCTCTCTCTCTCTCTCTCTCTCTCTCTCTCTCCCTCTCCCTATCTCAAAACAGAATATTCTACTCCATTTGGTTTGGGATGTTCTTTTATTCTGTTTCACGGTTTAGTTTTTAAGTGTGTTCGGCCGATCAGTCGCGTCGTGTTCACTTTCAACCGACAAGATCTAATCCATGCGATGGATTATTGTATCGATTCCTGTTATTCTTTATTACAATTCTTGATTTCGATTCTCAATTTTAAACCTCGATTTTTCTATTCTCGATTCACCAACATTTACACTTTCAATCTTTTTCCATGTGTCCAACCTCACATTAAAACAGGATGTTATTTATTTACCGTATCGTTATGTATTGCAAAATAAAAACCCATCTGAAAAGTGTAAATAGGGAAAAAAACAACTTGACACGGCCATGTTTGATTTGATCACTAGAACACAAAGGTCATCTTGAGTACTCCGGTATTAAAGGGAAACGAAAAAAAAATATTATAATAATGATGAAAATGGTCACGATGAAAAATAATCCAATTCTGAATGCTGAAGTTTTCTTTCTGCCAACATTTTTATTTCATGAGATTTGAGAGTTAATAATCGAGGGTATCAAGGAATCGAGTTTGACGTCCTTAGTTATTGATTATATATTTATATTAAATTGTTGGATAATTCTGTTTGTTCGGTACCTGCATTACTTTTTACACAATATAAGGCGTCAGGCTCACAAAATACTGGATCACCGGTGACAGAGTGGTCGAGGGTTGACTATCTATGGAAGGGGAGGGGGGGAGTAACAAGTGTATCTTGTCACTGTGGTTTTACCATCCCCTATTCATGCTAATGTGGGGGTACTTTCTCCTTTAAACTAATCTTTCCACTTCCAACCCTTAGATTAAGCCGAGAATAATGTTTGTCTTGTGTTGAAAACAAATATTATCGTTTGTTGTTTTAGATTCATAAGTTTTTAGATGTTTAGTTAAATGAAAATATGTGAAATTTTGGGTTGATCTTTAAACACTGTTACTAAATTAAATCACTCTTGCAAATTCAGTATTACAAATGTTTATGAAACATCAATTGAAAAATGAAAAATTTACATATAATATAATGCAATTATTATAAAATTCACTTCTTTCTCTCTTGGGGTTGAAATTATCTTTCCTCAGTTTAAAAAAATGTGATCTGTAAATATATTGAAACTTATTTGATGTGGCTGAAGATACAGTTCAATTTACATATGTTGGCTCTTTGAGGAAATAAATTTTTTTTTTGGGCCAAAATATTTTCCTATGAAAATTGGACTGTTGAAACAACACAATTAATCCAAACATAAATTACTTTCCGGACAATTATCTCTAATTCTATTTTTTCAAACATTAATTTTTTTTTTAAACTATTAATAAGGAAGAAATTGTATCTTTGTGGTCGTTCTTTTATCATATCAATAATAAATATTGTGTCTTACTCTGTATTTTTGTCTAGTAAAACCAAAATAACATTAGGGTATTTATTTTTGTTAAATAGTTAGATTCATAAATAATTATATTTTTATATTTCATCATTTATCCACATTTATTACACTTATGAAGTTATAACATTAAGTATATGCGGCGTGTTTGTAGTTTTTTTTGGTACACTGTTTAAATATCTGTCTGGTCTACTAATATTTAACTACACTAATTAGGTAGGGATGAGGAAGGTGCAATTTAGGGGTAATGTACCCATATTTTGGTAAAGGAAAAGTGGGAAACTCTCTGAGAAAAGTCACCATTTGCACCCGGACCTCCCCGCCACCTGCATATAAGAAAATACTATTTTGACATCTTATTATGCGTGCCCGTCTTTACGGGCATGTTGCGTATTTATACATTAAAATATCCATAGTAACAGTCTAATTATTAACAGGATATTTTAGTTTTAGCTAATATTTGTAATAGAATGTGATGGGGAGGTCCGTGTCTCAATTCAAACTGGTAAAATAGAGGTTTAAAAATAGTTTTACACCTTCCTTCCACCCAAATGATCCTACCTTCTTCATTTAACTGGTGATTATTGTGCTAAATGAACTCAACAATTTTGTATTGTGAAAAGTTTTATAGAATGAACTTTCCCTCAGCTTTCCAGTTAGTCAAAGGCTATCAACTTACCATAGATTTTGAGCTTTCGGTGTGTATATCAAAGTGAAATGTATACTTTTCCTCCTTCACACCTCGATGAGAACTTCAATCTCTCAGATCTCTATGGCTATCTCAACTATAACAATTATTTTGGGAGAGTGAAACCGTATATTTATTGTACTAACAAATTATGTATATATCAAGACAAATAATATTTAAAGATAAAAAATAAGAATAAAAAGCAACAATTCAAACAAAATTATTTATGTCAAACCTATTATCATTAGCTTGTTTTATACAAAAAATTTTTGACTTTCTTAATTTCTTGCACACTATTCAAGTAAGAAATTGAGCGTCTATTATTTTTAACCAAAGATTC
>CABFWB010002530.1:93185-103960 GCA_902151455.1 Timema bartmani
CCCCCCTATATACAATTACTGTTATTTTACACAAATCAGGGTTTCCATGGTGATGTAAACAGACAATGATTGTTTAGATGAGGCATTGCGAAAACAGAAGAAAATTTAAAAATTCACTAGGAAAGTTGATTTATCGTTCTTGAAAGCTACTATTTATGCCGACATCCTGGACCACTGACTTTTAAAATGAGTGTTCGTTTGTCAAAATAGGTTCATCCGTTTTCTCGTAATTTAAATTACTGGAAATGGGCCTATAAAACTATATTTAAGACGTGTGTAACCTAAACGAATAGTGAAACACTTTTTTAAAATATAACAAGCTGTCATTCAAGATTGTTTAAAAATCTATTTGGGAGAAAATTCTTACCTAATAACTTTATTGAAGTCATTGACTACCTTAGATGCAATTTATAAAATGAATATGTCCTGGAATCAAAGTGATACCTTTCACAAGATAAATTACTCCACGAAATTATGATAAATCTGAAAAATTGGACGAAGAAGAAATTTTAGCTCACGCAACTACGCGGAATGTTACAAAACTGTGATGGTTGTGAGCAAATTGATATAAAAAATATTTTGACAAGGAGCTGCAAATTGATGATCCTAACTAAGTCATGAAGTTTAATTCTATTAAGATATTACCATAAGTGCTCAAGGTCAACACAGGGAATTATAAAGAACTGTGAAGGGTAGCTTGTAATTGCCTTGAGGATGGTACACTTATCCCCTTAGATGCATTTTGCTTACATTTATTCAAAAGTCGGTTGCTTGGTAAAAATATTTAGTATTAACTATTATTTAATTTTTATGATTATTATTTTAATTGCTTTAGTTATTATATTTCCAAATGTTCTGTTGTTCTATTTCAAATAAATATCAACGTTTTTCTATTGAATTTCTTTATTCTTTTTTATTATTATAGTTAATATTAAATTTATGAATTCTTTGCAAATGGTAAAATAAGGTTAGATTTTCTGGAAGAAACAAAAATATATTTTAGCACTCAAACATTATAAAAATTATAACAAATATTTCCCACAAATGGGCTATAAAAGTCTAAACTCAGACGAGCATTCTGTTTTGACTAAAAATAAAAATAAGTTAGGTTAAAAAAATATACAAGTAAGTCCTTTTTTCTTTTTACATTCTTTTTAACGAAACCTCTTCATTTTGATAAGAAAGAAGTGAGAGTACGATAAAAACTTTACTACTACTTTGGCAAGTTTTCCTATTTTTGAGTAGAAAAAACGTCGGTATATGTTGTGTCTAAAAAAGAAAGAAAGTTCCAACGACCATGATACTTCCCTTCTTTTGTGTGTGTGTGTTTTTTATTTCCATCTCTCTTTTTTTTTAGTAGAAGTTAAAAAAACTTTTCCTCTGAAGAGGTATTTTCGTGCAGAATTAGTCGCAACGTCTAAACAACATTTATAGGCATATTGAGTGGTAGGGACGGGACACTTAGTGGACTCCTCCTGTTCTTACCCATGTTTGCAATCTAACCCACCTTTTTTTCCCCTTGGATGGTAAGAGGAGTTGAGGAAATATAAATCTCCTTTACTAACTGAAGATCTTTCATAAATACAGATTCCAAGCGCCCCCCCCACCCCCGACAGTTTGACCTAAATGTGTAACACTAAAACGAACGAATAAGTGCTAGGTACTCTCTAACGTCACCAAACAAACTAGGCCACCTGATCAATTGTATTAAGAATAGCGCGATTTTATTTTTGACCATAATATAACAACTATTTAATATTGTAACCACCCACACTCACAGTGAGTCCCGCGTTCTATGGCATCAGGCACGTGATATGGGTCCCGCGTTCTATGGCATCAGGCACGTGATATGGGTCCCGCGTTACTATGGCATCAGGCACGTGATATTGGTCCCACGTTCTATGGCATCAGGCACGTGATATTGGTCCCACGTTCTATGGCATCAGGCACGTGATATGGGTCCCGCGTTCTATGGCATCAGGCACGTGATATGGGTCCCACGTTCTATGGCATCAGGCACGTGATAGGCTGGATATTCGGTGACGAGGAAGGTCGAAGCTTAAATCCAGCTGCGTGCACTTACGGGGCTGTTTTCCAATTTTGATTTTCCTCTATGGTTTAACATATTCTCCGCATACGAATATGGGTGCACTTTCTAAAAAACTACCCCTCCCACCCCTTAGATTTACACACTAAAAAAATCATTGCGTTTTATTTTACCTGTTCGGGTTATACACTTATAACAAGATAATTACTCTAATGCAGGGCTATTCAATTAGTTATTCAAGTGGGCCATTCCAAAAATCATAATATTTGGCGGGTCACACATTTAATTCAATCTTGCAGTAATTTGGAACGTAATTAGATTATACTTCTGTTGTCCCTCCACACCCCCTCCCCCTTTTGTAGTTTAAAAGGGGGAGGTGGTGTGGAGGGAGTGAAACGTAATTTTATATATATAATATTGATATATTTCAGTGAAATCAATTTTCTTCATATAACCTCGTTTTCTTACTACTCAAAGCAGAAAGTGCCATTCTAGAAATCTTATAATAAGACTAATTACAAGCAAAGCACTCCGCTATTAATATAAATAACGCACGGAACAATAAGCCAGGCAAATATCAACTGGCGAGACATCGGCTGCTGTTGGGTGGAAGGGAGAAGAGGTGAGAGTCACTCTCAGCCAACCTGTCGCCCAGCCACCTGCATTGTTCAAGGTCAAAAGTAAGAATATGTTATATAGCTCAGCCTTTATCTGTTGGCGCTTAGGAGATACACCGGTTCTAGAGAGGTGGACGCACGCTGCTGGAGGGTAAGCTTGCACTCCCTTATAAACACACGATATTGGTGGCACCAAGGACCGAGTAACACTGGACTTGCAGCTTCCCCTACCAATGATACTGAAGATCTCTCTGGCTGTTCAAGGTCAGGTGCCTCCAAATACCGTCTGAACTATACGACTAATCTCTACAGTAGTTGGACTTTCAATCCGTGGGTCAATCTGCAGAGCTTGGTGGGCCTGATGTGGCCCACGCACCACCAATTAAATAGCCCTGATCTAATGGTTTAAGAACTAGGAAGGATGCGTTTTGGAGGTAATTTACCCGCATTTGCGTGGAAGGAGAGTGGTAAACCATTTAGGAAAAACCCCTATCAATAGATCCAACTTGGATTCCAACCCTGATCTCCCCGTCATCAGCAGGCCAGTCTAATACATTGGTGACGCCTTAGACCGTTCGTCAACTGAAGTGGGTGACACATTAAATAAACTGGGTATTATTGATAAAGGCGTTTATTTGTAAACATATCTTGATCGTTGAATATATTATCTAATATCCCTTACAGCATAACTTGAGCACCTCGTCACACAGCGTTAGAGGAAGGGGTTCACAACTTACTAAAGGGGTCCATAACTTGAGCACCTCGTCACACAGCGTTAGAGGAAGGGGTTCACAACTTACTAAAGGGGTATTTGGTTTTCATCTTTTATCACTTCACTCCCCAATCCATTGTTTATTCAATGTTTCTTTCAAACCCTCGTGAAGCACATGCCCGACCAGTAATCGTCTTATCTTTCCTGTCTTTTTCTTTAAAAAAATATTTAATTAAAAAAACTTTTGTCTATGACGCTTAGGTATCTTTTGTACAGAATGCATCTTTAAAAACAAATAATAATCTCTATTAATGATATTTATATGAAACAAGTTATTAAAATTATCTTAAAATAAAAATAATAGCTAATTATATAAATACTCTTTGAAACTTCAAATACCCCATCCCATATGTTAAATTAATAACTAAACTCTAGTTCATTTATTTAGTTATTACTGTAAAATTATTAAAAATGTGGGATGGTAAAAAAGTGTATTATTTTATTTTTATATGTTCATATTTATAAGCTCCAATTATCTAACCTTAAGGTGGGTATTCAGTTGAGCATTAGTTCGTGTGCGTTAAGTTTGATCTGTTCATACGTGGTGTAATTCGGCAAGCCGAACAGAACGAGCCGAACGCTATCGAATGACTGTCGGTTTTTTGGGAATGTTCAAAGGAAATCAGGCGTTCGCCTGTGTTCAGTGAGTAAAGTCTGTTCAGCATAGGAATTGTTTTCTGAAAGGCCTTTTCCCCCTACCAGAACGCTATTATATAGTAGGATCTTGGTAGAAAAAAATACCTTTCAGAGAGTAATTCCTACCGTGAATGGAGTATACGTGTCTTCGCACCAGCTTGAACCGTTTGGAGTGTTTGCTGCGAAGCATGGAGTGGGCTGCAGAGCAATGTTTGGGGTTATTAGATATATATATACACGAAGAAAACCCGGTGCTATGGAACTCTCAACAAGCACTTTATTATAATAAACTAAATATACATGATTCGTGGGTTAATATCTCGAAACAGTTTGTATGTTCTGCTTCCTATAGCTTCCGACGTTAAAAGGCAAAGGAGAAGAAAAGTTTCCTCTTTTAAGTGGATGCACACAGCACAAAGACAGAACCTGCTGCCACTACCAAATCCATTTTGAGACTGAGCTCCAGTTCTTGTCCTGCTCGTGGCAGAATTGACGGGAACAAGTCAAGCACCAGCAAATGGTCTGAATGCTCGTAGTATTAGGATGTATCAGTTGTTCGTGTTCGTCTTGTTTTGTTCGTTCGCAGTAAAACGGGCAAGTGAATACCCACCTTTACACGGAAATTATTATATATATCAAACTGTAATACGTCATTTGTTTTTGAGTAGATTGAACAAATTTAATGTATATTTAATTTTGTTGTGGGCGCCACTGTCACATAAAATATTGACAGAAAAAAAAGAATAAAGTTAATTTGGGATACACTCAGCAATCTGACAAGAAGCTCCCATTCCCAATACCTCTGGCCTTCACCTTCAGTTCTTAATGAATACGTATATTAACATTGACTACACCGAGGATTCTAGCAGCTTTCTCTTAGAAGTGATAATCAACACCTACATCAGTGATACACCAGTAGCTATTACAGACCACACAAATTACATTAATTATCAACCCTGCCTATGGCATGCCTCCCTAATATATAATCTAAACTTGTATTTACAGAAATAAAATTAAACATCATAGTTTACTAATCAAAATTTAATACAGAACAACATAATTAAAATGTTTGAATTAATAAAAAAAAAAAGTTTTATCTGAAGACTCCATTCAAATAAAGGAATTCAACAGAAAATAGTGTTCTCATGACACGTTCACTACCTTCTAATGTTATTGTTGATAGATTAATGTATGCAGTTTTAACAAAACTTTATATGTATATTATGTTTAAAAATATCTTCTGGTGATGTTTGAGGAATCTCTCCTAGTGGTAAAATGGTATGATAAAATGTTCAGGTCTCACCAATGTTAAAACTTCCAGCTCTCAAAGTGAAAATATTTGGTTCAGATATGTTTACAAATTCTGACCTTTATATAGTATAGCATTCTATAAATTATTTGTTCAAATGTCACTTGAGGACTTGGCCTTCTCTAAAACCACTATACTTTTCTTCAAACGAGAAATGAACCTATATTTCAGTGTTTTAAGACACTTGGCGTATGGTCACTTCTTAGCCATTTTCAAAAAAGAAAAAAATACCCAAATTTAATTTTAAAATATTCTAAATTCACAATTAGAAAGTATTTGTTCTATTTAGCATAAACCTATAAAAAATATTCCTTTGGAAAACTCCTAATAATAAATATTAAATTAATCAAATTTAACAACATTGTATGATACACCAGATAAATACAATGGAACATAAATATTAACAAGAAACAATACAATAGTTTAAGTCATAAAGTAATACAGTATTAATGTTATAAACATTATATTGTTAGAAATTAATCAGGTGTTCTTAAAATAACATTACGATCAGTTCACCCGACATCGCTTCCTTGAAAATAATCGATATTAATTATAATATATTTACTATAGTTACGAAATGAACCACTAATGATTGATCGCCTCTTCATTCTTTACCCAAATATAAGACCAAGGTATGTCATTCAAAGATGATGGAACCAAACATAACCAAATAAATGAAAAACTTCAGAATTTATAAAAACCAGGCAAGTAAAATGCTTTCACAATATAAGATATCTAAATATTAAGAAAATATTAACAGAAATAACAACATGAAAATAAGTTAAATAAACTTTTAATGTACAGTCTTATTTTTAAAGGAAGCTCGTTACTTGAAAACTGGAAACTCGTGCTGCCATAGTGGCGTGAATAAAAAAAAATACAATTGTGTTTATATTCTAGTCCGTGTAGTTAATAATGTCAAGAGAGATTATACAGTCACCCATAAAAAAAAATATTAGCGGAAGCTCTACGTGAATGAAAAAGTAGCAGCTCCTATCTAGAAAACTGAGATTAACGGCCGGTGGGTTTGTTGTGCTGACCACATGATCCCCTCTATTAGCAGAAGTTGGCACTATCATTGCCAACAAACGGCGGCCGCTCGATCGGTATAGCTCGATTGTGGGCTGACACCATGGACTTTGTTTTGTATAACTTTTTAGATGAGCTTTTTAATTAATAAGTCAAATAAAACATATGTCTACAGTGACCAAATTTAGTTAATTTTAATCAATGTTGGTGGTCGAAAGCGGACTTTCCTATTTAAAAAAAATTAGAGTATATGTATGTATGTGTCAAACCATTTTTATTAAGTCGTTTGATGAAGCAGAGATTTAGGGCATTATTACTAGCCCAAATGTCTCTATTGATAACTGATACAAATTTGGGTAGATATTCTGACATTTTTTAAAGTGTGGCTATAGAGGGATTCTTCGTTGCTTCATGATGAAAGCAGGGGGAACTTGAGGGGGGGAGGGGGGGGGGCCTTCCACCACATCAAAAGCCCAGTCCACGAGAGATGAGATGTGTTAACTAATTAGTTCATCGGCCATACAGAACACTTTCAAAAGCCAATCACTACAAATAGGTCATCCATTAAGTAGTGGACCAGTTCTATATTCAGCCTTTCAAATAAGTAATAATAATTAATACAAAACGCGCTAACGTTTTTTATTATATAAATAAATAATCTCTCGCGTAGAAAATTGAAGCCTTGGCTAATGAAGGTTTTAATTCTTTTGTAGAACTCCATACAAAAAGAATCGAGTAAAAAGGGGAATAAAATTTTAAAAAATATTAAAAGTTCACAATTTTTTTTTTAACAAGGAAGATTTAAAAACCTACTGTCTAGTTCCTATTTGTAAACGCAAACTAATGAAAGGAAACAACGATTTTCTTAAAGTTTATAGTTGTTCAGTGTTTTGGGTTTACTAAATCAATGATAACAAAAATATCAACGGATTTTTCCTCAAATACGTAGAGTAAAAAATTGTGATGAAGACTATTTTTTTAAATTAATAGGCACCATAAATCAATCAACCCTAACATTCTGTATTTAAATTCACAGGCATGTCAAATTGTTGTGTCAAGCTTATTTTATAATCAACATTAATTTTGGTGATCCTTTAAACAACATTTTTGCAGAGTTTGTTTTTTCACCGCACCTTAGTACCAGCATAAAATATTAGCTCCACTAATGTGGCAAGAATAAGGAAGGTAGAATTGAGAGGAAATGTACCCAAATTTTCGTGGCTGGAGAGTGGGTAACCAATTAAAGAAATGAGCCCTCAGTACAGCAGGACGTGATTTGAACCCAGACCACCGCTAAATCATACTAGACGAAACTGTCATTTAGTCCGCGTGCCCACCAATGCGAGTGTAGCCATTTTAATTAATTATAAAATACATATTAGATGTTATATTATTATTGTTGATTTGATAACACTTTATATACACACACAGCAACTTATACCTAGCACCGCGTCTTACTACCCGTTCGGGTTACATGCTTAAGTACTAATTACTCTAATGGGTTAGGAATTAGCAAGGTTGAATATAGAGGAGGTGAACCCGCAATTGCGTGGAGGGAGAGTGGAAGACCATTTAGGGAAAAAACCACCCCAGTTCACCCGAGCGAGCACACAGCAACTAATAATTGCATAAAACTGTTCTTGAAATAATCAATAATTGTTTCAAACACATAATAAACCTAGAGCGATGAAGAAGTAGACAAATGGTCATATCTCGAAGATAGAGGCGTAGGAAAAGGCACGAGAGAACATTAGAAAACCATTACAAAAACATACAATCTTTTATCAATTAACAAGGTCGTTAAAAAGCAATAGTCCACACAACTGGTGAGAGAGAGAGAGGAGAAATAGGAGGGTATAAGAGGGGAATGACTTTACTAAGAGGATCCCTTCTATCTTCTTACTAAATATCGCTCTCTCTCTCTACAAGAGAGCTCTGGGTCCAAATCTGCTTTTAATCCGTTCAGCCGTCCGTAAGTTATCGTCTTCCCGGCAACTTTGCGCAGTCACAGAAAAGCTGGGCCAAGCCAAATCCAATAATCATGTTACAGTACAGAGACTTTATCATGAAAAGTAAATTTAGTTACGTCAGCGTTTCCTCCCTCTCCCCCCACCCCTAAAGCGCGGAGAGGGATACAAAAGAGGATACCGGTATATATGGATATGATGGTCATAACCCTTCAAAGTGAGTTCCTCCCCCCCACCCTATCCCCAATTAAATTGCTGGAGATCTGGACGGTAGAGTACTTTGGTCCTCTTTCTTTTGAAATATTCAATCGTTCCTTTTCTTCTTCTTTTTTTTGTATTAGTGAGCCGTTATTTATTTTACTCCAAATAGAAAATAGCTATCAACTTGTTTAGGAAACAGTTAAAAAAAATTGTAAAACAATATAATTTTATATCAGTTTTAGAATTATGATAGTATGTTCTAGGAGTTTAAACTAAAAGTTGCAGAAAAAAAGTGAAAACATTATATATATTTTTTAAATACTCAATTTTATTAGGTTCATTAAATGTTATCATTTTTATTTTACTTTTAGACTCTTAGCCCGAGTTGAGATGCCATATCTAGTGATCTTGGAATTACTCGCATTATATAATTCAAGGAATCAATCGACGACCCCAAATAGGAATAAAATCTCAGGTATGTTTGGACATCGTCTGAAGCTCCTCAACAATCCGGCTGAGTCCTGACAGTTAAGTATCCAAATAAAATAACATTTACTGTGGTATCACATTTAATTGACCCAGTGGAGCGAGGTCCGTTTATAACTCAACCTTAGAGCTTTTAGTCTGTCTGTCTGTTCCGCGATTACTGATAAAAGTGTGGGTCAATAATTATAACAAAATGTTGGCAGGGACATTCTTTGGGCCTAGTCCGAACAATGTATAGGCCTATACATAATTTTCCAATCTGGCTATCCGTTTCCATATGGCATACTCTGATGATTATATTTAATACATCCTTTTTTGATTAATTTATAGATATAATAAGATCTGATCTAACATGATAATAGTCCAAATTCACTATTACTTAACTTTTAGCAGTAAATGTAGCGTGGTGCAACAACCTTCTCAATCTATGAGCCACCCAGGCAAAATCTTCTCAGAAAGCTTCGTATATAACCTTTGGACAAGCGTGGGCTTCGTTACTAGCTTGGTAGTCGCCGAGCTTGTCTAGGCATTAGTCCGTCATAAGAATAAATATTTTCATTGAAATCACCGAATTAATCAAGGATCCCAATTGTTCAGACTCATAAACTAATCAATCACACTTAAGTTGTATAATTGAAATCAACAATGATAAAACTCTAAATAAAAAGATGCCCCGTAATAAAATACAGTTTTACAACAGTGTCACTTCAACATGATGGCATTATATTTCATTACTAACCGCTCGTAAGAAAAGTAAACCTTACAATACCCAAGTTTTTCGTTTAAGAGTTCATCTCGAGTGATTTAAAAAAGAATTCTATTGAATAACTAGGGTGTATTTGTTTGAATTTCGACATTTATATAGCGAGAATAACATCTTAAAACGCGTAAATAGCGGTTACTATCCAAGTTTATAATGTAGTGTTGAATAGAGTATTCATTTGTTTTCTGTCTAACTTGATCACCAAGGAGAAATATCAACTTCAAATCCAAGGAGAAATAATATGAGATATTTCAACTTAAATCCAGAGAGAAATCATTATTTCAACTTAAATCCAGAGAGAAATCATTATTTTAACCTAAATCCAAAGAGATATCATTATTTAAACCTAAATCCAGAGAGAAATCATTATTTTAACTTAAATCCAAAGAGAAATCATAGGGTTGATTTCAAATTGAAACTCTAAAGAGTGATGCTAAGATTGTGGTAACGATAAGGACATGAAATAATTCTTAACATATCAATTAAATATTTAGCATTTTTGAATGGAAGGGGCGAGGTCTATTGTTAACAGAAATACTAGTACAGGGGCTATTAACAGCCTAATTTATTCGAAAAGCTAAGGATGAAGAGTGTAGTTTAGATTCAACAGCAGTTGGTAGAGAGAGGATGCGATAACCACAACTATACGTGGATAGAAAACTACCTTTGTTGCTAGTACCAACATCCCCGTCAGCAAAAATGAGGGTGATTTTACACACGTGACTACCGTTGAGGTTCCAAAATCCTCTCTTTATGTATAGTACGGGTGAATTTCCTACAAAATTCCCTTACCCTCCTCAACACTTTAATCAAGCTAGCACCGGTACCCGTAAGCACACGAAACAGATGTCAAGCTAGACTAAGCTGGCTTGACGATGATGGATTGGTCAGGGTTTGGATTCCGGTAAGTTCTACTTCCCCCCCCCCCCCCAAGGGTTTTCCCCTTTT
>CABFWB010002531.1:0-78325 GCA_902151455.1 Timema bartmani
ATACAAAACTGAATTATGAGTGATATATTTGGAAAGAGGGAGGAATTAACCCCCGAAGGACGTTGAGCATAAATTGTTCGACTGGCATAATTTTTTATATACTGTCTAGGATTAAAAAAAATCCATCATTTGTTTATATAATAGTAGATGTTAAGAAAGCTATATATTTCACAAGTAGGTACAGGTAAATTACATTTCTGAGGAAGTAAATGATATATATCTAAAACAAATAATTTACCACTTTTATATTCCTATTAGGCTCTTAATGTAGTATTTTACAATCAAACACACACAGCTGTATTGATTAAAAATAATATTTAATATTTTAAAATCTAGCATACACCCCTGTATCCTTCTCACTCCCAACACAACCAGTATACCACCATTTCCGACACCAACACTCCATTATGTTAGGGTCTATGTATTTATTTATGTGGCGATACATGAAATTTGCCGTGAATGTTCTTTGTAAAAATCGAAGAGATATATGTTCTAGGAGTTTTGAGATGTTCGCGTAATTCAAACTCTAATGGGATGAAGCGGGGAGTCAATGGCTTTTCCTTATCTTCTAAACGGCTTGAGCTGGAAAGATGAATTTTGGCAGGGAGGTTCTTTTAAAGTAACAGGCCAGAGAATTTAGGGAGTTTTAGAAATTCAACCCCTAATGGGGTGAAGCGGGCAGAAGGTGGTTTTCCTTTATCCTCCAAAGGATACACGCTTTTCCGGAACTGAGTAAGTTACCAAATTTGCCAAAATCGAAAACATGTGTTCTAGGAATTTATAGATTTTTCTAAATCCAACCCTTAGGGGAGTGAAGCGTAGAGGGGGTCTTTTTATGTATATTCCAAACCACTTGAGCTGGAAAGATGAAACGTATTATAAAACAATCCCGTGCGAAGAATTTAATAAAGCCAGGCCTAACAACCTATTGTTTGTGTGAAAACTAAGGCTATAGCTATTATATACTTTAATTCTAAGTTTACTAAATACAATATGGAAAAAATACATTAATAGTCAAAGTGGAATTGAATATGTGTGTCTGTTTATATATCAGGTTTGTGATTATGTATATTATGTACAAATACAATATACATTCTATATCATTACATTCACATGTATATAGTATATAACCCATCAATATTTATATGCACATAATTTCACTTCAACATGTAATGTTATTTTACTCTCCATAGTGATTATATACGGTGCATAATTTTTTTCCCCAAAACAACTAATTAATAATTTAATTGTATATTCTAAATAAAATTATATCTAAAAAGTTTCAAACAGAGTTCTAAAATAATTTATGTTGACCTGGTAATTTGTTCTAAGGGTGGTATTTCCTAAATGGTTTTCCAGTCTCCCTCCACGCACATACGGGTACACTTCCTATAAAATCAACCGTCCTCATCCCAAACACCTTGGCGTAATTAGTACATAAGCGTATAACACAAACGAGTAATAAGAAGCGTTGCAAGTAAAATGTATCCAAAATAATGTACACTATCACGTTAACTTTCAAGTGGACACCCCATCCCCTGGGAAAATAAACCCTGTCCACGCCCTTGTCCTTGATATATAAGTACATACTTGAATTCAAGTTACAAGTAAATTGTCTCATAAATAAAATTGTAGATTTTCATCTTTATGAAACAGGTCCCAGATGAACTGTTTATTCCTTCTCAATGCGTTTATTTAATTTATATATATTATTATCTGTTATTAGTTTCTTCTAACCAGTAATACACTTATTGATTACTTCCACCAAACACTATGGTTACTAATAAAATCTTTATTCACACCTTGCTCTGTTTAATTACAACAAACAATCTTGTTCCCTCCAAACCTTGAATTTGATTACAACTCACTGGATTACCTACCCATGATGTGGAGTGAAACGAGTGTCAGGTAGTAATGAGGGAAAGTAGGAAAAGAGAGAGTAGTGTTAGAGGAGGTGTTAGGGAAGAAAGGATGGGGAGAGATAAACAAGGAGGGTAGAAGACTGTTGGAGTTAGGTGTAAGAAATAAATGAAAGTGTCAAACAACTGTTATAAGAAGGAAAGAGAAAGTCATAAGATCACTAGATACATTTGGGATGTGGAGCATAAGTTGCTGATAAACTACTTTATCAAGGAGGAAGAAATCAAAAGGAAGTCTGTAAACATCAAGTTAATACCAAGTATGTCCTTAAATAGTAACCACAGGTTGTTGGTGGCAGACATAAAGGAGTGGGAATGTAGGAAAAATGTAGTAAAACAAGAAACGAGAATAAGAGTGTGGAAACTAAAAAATGAAGAGGAAAGAGAGCTGTACCCAAGAAAGGCAAAAAGCTTAGTACCCAAGATTGAGATTCAAAGTGTAGAGGTTGAATGGGAAAGGTTTAAGAACAGTCTAGTGGTAGTGGCAGAGGAGGTAGGTGAGAGGACAAGTACTAAGAGGAAGTGGAAAGACAGGGTGAAGGAAGCAGTGGAGGAGAAAAATAAACATTCAAAAGAAGTTTTAGAATAGGAATGAGGAAACAGAGGAATAATATAGGGAGAAGAAGAGAAAAAGAAAACAGCGAAGCGAGTTGTATGGGGAGCCAGGAAGAATTGGATGCAAAAATGGCCAGAAATGCTGGAACGGGACGTGTAGAGAAAAAGAAAGAAGTTAGAATCATGGATGAAGAAGGAAAAACGTTGAAGACAGGAGAGGAAGAATAGGAACAAAGGATGAGATATTTTGAGATGATGTTCAGCCTGGAAGAGGAAAGGGATGAGAGTGTAACAGAGGATTAGGAAGAAATAGCAGAAGAGGAGGAAGGAGGTCCTACATGGAAAGAGGTGGAGGATGAACCAAAGAAAAGCACCGGATGTGAATGAACTGACGGCGAAAAAGATAGTTGACGCAGGTATACAATAGTTTTACAGGGTGCTGAGAGTGATTTGGAAGAACGAGGTGTCGGACGACTGGAAAAAGGGAGTTATAATACATAGGATACAGGAAGAAGTGTACAAATTATAGGGGGATAACGGTGATGTGCCAATGTACAAAAATATATGTGAAGATACTGGAACATAAAGTAAGAAATAAAATGAAAGGAGGGTGGAAAAAGGAACAATACGTTTTAAGGGAAGATCAGTCTGAATATGGGAAAGATTTGGTAATGGTATTTATGGATGTAAAAAAGGCATATGAAAGAGTGGATAGAAATAAAGTCTGAAAAGCGACGGAGGAGGTCGAAATGGAAAGAGGAGTTGTAATGAGAGTGAAAAGCATGTATGAGGATAACCGGAGATGTGTTATGATGAAGAGTGGGAGGATGAAGTGGTTCAAAATAAAAATGAAGTAAAGCAGGAAAGTGCCCTTTCACCATTATTATTTGTAATGTTGATGGAAATGGTCATGAACAAAGTGGCAGGAAAACTCGTGGAGGAAATAATGAAAGCCATGATGGTATGGGGAAAGAAAGAAGAGGAAGTATAAGAACAACTGCAAGAATGGAATGAAGAAGTGAAAGTGTGAAATGATTGTGATGACAAGGAATAGGATAAGGCCTTATAAAGCTATATAGTTGGATGGAGTAGAGTTGAGAAAAGTGCAGATGTAAAAACCTTGGAAGCGTAATTGAGGTGAAAGGTGGAATTAGAGAGGATCTAATGAGAAGAGTAGAGCAGGAAGAGTTGTTCTATAGGTGCTTAAGAGACCTGCCATGGAGAAGGGAAGTGCCCTTGAAGTGCCAGGAAGTGTTGTACAGGGCATGCTTTGCGCCCATTGTCACATATGTAGCAGAAACATGGACAGTGAATGTAAGAGAGACCAGGAAAGTGGAGGCCATGGGAATGAAGTTTGTGAGGAGCATGTTAGCTGTCACGAGGAGAAACAAGATTAGAAATAAAGTTATCACCGAAAGAGTGGGGGTACAGGGAGTACATGAGATAATAGAAGAAGCAAGACTGAGATGGTATGGGCATCATATTATGAGGATGGAAAAGGATAGAAAAAGAGGGGAAAATACCATAAGGGAGACCAAGAAAGAGATGGGAGGAGCAGATAACAGAAAGTGTTTAATTGAGAGGAGAAGAATGGAAGAAATTTGAGGAAGAATGATGGAAGGATAGAGGAAGATGGAGGCATTTTACTAAACTGACCCGGCCACAGGCTGGAAACAGTTGATGATGATGATGATGTGGAGGTTGGGGTTCAAATCTTTCCCTGTCACACTTACTCTAGAAATTACCCTCTTAAATGTTACCCCCTTAGATCAAAACATCAAAAACCTTGTTGAACATGCTGCTAACAAAAATTGAATAAAAATACGCAATCATAAACAGGCAATAATTGGGTACCATAAGGTGAAAAAAACAGAAACAAAAAAAAACCATTTGAACCGAAATAATTTGGTTTATTTCATCAAGTTCCAAATATATTTCTTTTCTGAGAGAGAAGAGATAATTATTGCAACATAACATTTAAAATATAATAGTAGTACTTTGAGAAAATAACTGAAATTTGATTACTAAAATTTAATTATATACTACTAACATTGCTTTGCTTTTCTCAAGTCATGTCAATAAAGTCACATACATTTTAACACAGGTTTGTTAATGAGCAGAAAAGATAATTAAAAACAATGCAAACAAAATTCCAATCACAATTTTTGATTCAATCCAAACAAGCATACAATTATCCGTACCATCAAAATATATTAAAGATAAAACAAATTAAAGTTAAACATTTACATAAAAAATTATAGACACAGAGAATAGTGCATATACATCATGTATAATATTTACAACAATATTATATATTATATATATTTGGTTTATATTTTCTAAAAATGTACCATAGTAATGATTATGAACAAGAACTACACTTGTATAGTATTCTATTTAAAGCACTTACATTCACATGAACAATATTTAAAATACACATTTATAGACGTGATATACTTTCAACAGCATAGTAAAATGATTTTCAAAGAAACCTTTTATGAATAGATAAACCTATATGAAAGGTAATTAAACAATGTGTGTGCGCCACCAGCTCAGGTTAGAAAAATTACCCTACTAGGAGTGTATATTAATTAAGTTAGAAACTGGTTTTATCATTAATTATTTTAGACAATATATCCCAGAATTAATGAATGAATACTTAGTAAAAATATTCTGGTTTGATTCCTGCGTCCAGGTTTCATTTTTCACCTTCACAATTGTTTTTAGCTTTATTGTATTTATTGGAACAGGAGTAAGGTTAATTTAAATGAATGTTAGCAAGAGTTGACTCAAGAGGTTAAGAAAACCACATGGTTGGGTTCAAGGGTGAGTTTCTACACATTCGGTGCAGTCGAGACATTGTGGTCACTGTTGTAATAATGACGGGATTAGGGCATATACTGCATGGGTTACATGGAGCATATGACTGGATTAGGGCATATACTGCATGGGTTACATCAAGCATTAGTGATTATTATTACTTAATTGAAATACAATAACTCCGTTCCAATAAGTAAAATTATATCTTCTTCATTGTGAACAAATAGTTTGTTTTTAAATAAATTTAGGGAACTGTACATACTTTTGTAGCAAAAGTAAAGAGCAATACCGTTTAGGAAAAATATTAGTAAATAAAAATGATATAACTGTAAGTTATTATATATTCTATTATATCACTAAATGATGGGATTGAATCCTAACTAACTTCCAGTTTAACAGTATCACTAAACAACAATGTAGGAAATTTTCCTATTTTATCGGTAAAAAACTAAAGTCACGTTTATGTGTAACATTGCTGGTATGCCTTTAATTCCATTAACTCATCTTTTTGTGCAGAGAATTTTTAAACATTAGCAATTAGCTAGACACTGCACCCCTCTTACCCAAAATGTCGTATTTTCAAACTAACCACGCGTTACCCAAAAATTGTTCGCCAAAGAAAGATAAACTGTTAAAATGAGCCAAAGGTATCATTTTCCAAGCATAGAAAAGGGTATGTGCACACATATTATAAACACAGTAATCAATTAGTTATTTTAACTTTTATACAAGAAAAATGTTAAAATAGATTTATATTGACCATATTTGGTACTAATGATTACAACCAATGTATAATTTTTAGCACTGTGACTTACTATCTGTTTGGGTCATACACCTATGTACTTATTACGCTAATGGTTTAGGGATAATTTAGAATAAGTGTACCTGTATTAGTGTGGATAGTGTGTGGGAAACAATTTAGAGAAGACAACCCTGAATACACTCGACCAGAATCGAGGCCCAATCTCTCTATCATCGCAAGTCTACTCTATTGTGAGAGTGACACATAGCTACCAAAGTGGGTGCAACCTATATTAAGTGAACAAAAAGTTGAACACAAAAAATACATGGTCAGCTGTTTCCAAAATTAACCAAATCTTGTTAAGTTTTTGCGCTCAAACCATAATAAGGTGTTACACTACACATACACTATCAATAATCTGTATGGAACTCTACATAAACAAAACATAACAATTAGAGCTATAACCCAAAAGTGGAACTAAGTTTCCTTTAAGAATAATAAAACAAGGAGTCTAAATATAAAGAATAATCTCACAAGCAGTGAAAGTTGGCAATAAGCCAAAGTTTAAAGTTGAACATTAATGAAAATCTATATTCACTTAAAACTTTGTGATCTATACATTCTTACACAACGTTAAAGTATGAAGCTTTATATAGCATGCATCTTGAAGATTCGAGCTCCAGTGGGTATTTTCCTGAATGCCCTAGTGGGTTTATATAGCGGTTTTTCATAAATTGTTTCTCACACTTCCTTTCAACAAATTACATATATTTCCCCTGAATGCTATCGGCCTTATCTCTAGTTTGATAGTGTTATGGATAAAAAGAAATAAACAGTGAGATAACTTTTCTAAACTGTAAGGAATAAACTCTTTTGTAATAATGCAAGTTTTCATATATGTTCAAAATTTTTTTTTATTCTTCAAGTTTATTATTATTAACATAAACAATTATAATTGTATTATATTTATAAATATTTTATTTACTCCAGAAAGTGTAATTTGATGTATAAATGTGTAGGAAAGTAACTTAGGAGATGTACTAACTGTCATCGTATGGCAATCATATTAAAAATTAATTTATTACAGCACATGCTAGTACACAAGTAGAAACTATCTGCAATTAATTCCTTTAAATCTTAAAAAACTGATTGGAGGAAATGTACCCCCATTTGTATGGAGGGAGTGTGGGAAATCACTTCAGTATATCTGAACGAGATTCGAACCTTGATCTGCGTCCCCAGGAATCCAGTCTAACACGAGAGTGACATACAAACACCGACACCAGTAACTTATAGTCAAGATGCCAAATGTTTTTTTTAATTTTCAATTATTTGATTTTTTAAGAGCCAAAATCAAGAGCCATAGTGGTTTAGCTTAATATATAACAGACCAAACCAGACCCTAGACCATTAACTTACCACTTAAATGAATGTAAAGTCTCATTATAACAAAGAGAAGTTATCATTAAATTGCAATTTCTATTTTTTTATAGAAACTAAAGAATTAATGTTAAATAAATAAAAATTGAAAAAAAAAATAATAATACTAATGTAGATGTACTTGTACTTATCATGTTTTGTAAGTTGCGAGAAGAAGTTGATTTGACCAGGCACTTGGCCATAAAAAACCTTCGGAGAGGGCCCAGTTTCAGATGAAAACTGACTAAACTAGTGATTCTAGGTATGAGAGCTAGTGACTTGCATATTTCTTACTTGATGGGTCCTCCCAGAGCATTTCCCCCGAGGGGGAGGGGTACCGGGGCATTTGGAGTGTTTTATATGGAATGGTGTGGGGTCCGGGGGTCTTCCCTTGGTAAAATGTACTAAAGTGAAGCTTTAAAAGATGCTTTTCAAGGCAATCTTTGTCTCCTAAGAAGAAGGGACAACATAAGAGAAAAGTTTCAGATCTACCCGAATTTGTTGGTGTTTTTTCAAAGTTAATTAAATTTAATCTGACAGGTTTGATTATATTTTATAGGGTAGCTTTTACAGTTTTTTGATTTGAGGGATTGGGTGACAAATTGTTAGCCCTTCTTTGACTTACTCCGCATTGAGATGCACACTTGTATTTTTGCGGTAAAGTACCCTGCAGGTGCATGTTCGGGAGTTCGCGTTTCCTCCAAGAGATCAGGTTATTTTTATGTTTTTAAGTGCTATAAAACGATCATAGATGTCACATTTTAATGATAAGTGGTAGGAGATTAGTGCCCGGTTGCTGACAAATTCCCCCACTCTTTATGACAAACCTTTGTGGCACCCGTTAATATTCCTATAATTTTAAATCGTCATAGTAAATGAAAAATTAGTTTTAAAATTTTCAAGCCCTCGTCCAGAATTTAAACAAAATTGAAGCCTTAAGAGTGGCTGGGGGGGCACTGTTTATGAATGCTAGCGCCCAACAATGTTTGGCAGATCTTTGATTCCCTTATTTGTTATTAAACTACCTAAATTTTTATTGAGGCCCTTTTTTTGTAAAAATATATTTAATAACAGAGAATCTAAATTATGGGGGGCCCCTCGCTCTCCCAGGCTACGTCTTTGGATTTGACCCATCTCTAAATGTAGTGCATTATAACATTATTTAGTTTCAGGTTTTTAAATGGATAACCTATGATTATCTTGAAGTTTTGCTATGGACGTATATGGATGGCAGATGGTTTAAGTGATGCAACAAATTTTATCTTATAGTTAACAGATATTTAGGCTACTTGGTTTTCTATACTTTGTGATCCACTGATGTGTGAGTTTGAATGTTAACTGTGACATATTGTATTGAAGGAATGTGCAGTTTATACCTATAGACAAACCCTATCTCATTAAGTTCTTACATCAGCCGAGGGAAATTGCTGTAGCTGTTTTCCTAGTTTTAAGGAGCCTTATTTATCCTGTTTTGTGATTATTACATCTTCGAGAAGCTATTGTGTGGCTATACTTCTCTTTCAAGAAAAGAGCCGACGACAGTCGTAACACAAGAGTTATTAAAGACACACAAGCCAAGAGCTGCTGTTTAAAAGATAATAGAAAGATAAATCTATCCAAAAGGACCATTACACAAGTAGCATCCAAATGTGTTTTGGGGTATTTTTTGGAAATAATAATTTTATGTATATTCATCCAAGTTTTTTTTTATAACAAACTAAGCCGTTGAATGAGTTAACACACCTTGTATGTTACAGCTATAATAACTTTAGGGGCGGGGGGTGCAAATGTCACTTTTTCACATTTGGGAAAAGTCAAAACTTGGTTTAACTTTCATTTAATAGAATTTTAGATATAGAAAAATAAATAAAATATAGCTAATTTATGTTTCCTAATAGAGGACTTAAATTTTTTAATTAAAATAAATTTTAAGTTATGTTGCACAAGTTTTAGTAAAACGGTGGACCAATTAACCAAATTTAACATTGTATTCTGCACAATTTGGTGTAAATACTGTACACGAGATGTTGCTTGTAGAGGGAAGGAGCAGCTTAATGTGTGTTTCAAGCTTGTAAACACTGAATGAAGATGGTGAGTTATATGCAAATATGGTTGTGACAATTAATCAAATCCAAGTTCCTGTGGAGTTATCAATGTCACACCTCATTATGATGTGCTCTCCTTAGTGACAAGTAGTTTTTTTTTTACAATCGTGTCTTACTACCCATTCAGGTTGTATGCCTAACAAGTAGTTAAGAGATATATTTCTTCAAAAATAATCGGGGGATATAATGAATGCGCATTCAGCCGTGTAACTCAACCTTTGTGACTTATCATAAAGGTAAGAAATCTACATTACAGTAACTACAAAGAGGGGATTGTTTGAAAAAATGAAAGTGTTCAACAAGCCCCTTGCTGACAAACTTAAAGTTGGGGCAGAATTCCCAATGGCACTTTAGAATGCTCTAGACTAACTTTATGTTATAAACATAAGAAATATGCAGCTCAGTAATTAGTACATGCAACATATGAGTTTATAAGTTTTTCATTAAGTTCCTCTGTTCACCAACATTTCTTTAGAGCATACCCTCAAGTGCAGCAGTGGTTATGAAACGAAATGTCACCAAATGATTGCAGCTATGTTTACACATGTAACTACATTTCTGACTTGTTCCAGACTTTCTTCTAAAACGCTATGTCATACACTCTCTGAAAGGTCTGTCTCATTTTAATGGAGTACACTCAGACCTTATCTTGTAAGCTGAATCATAGCAGAACCATGCAAGGTAAGAATGCTGCCTTTCAGGGTAAACGAAGAGTGCCTACAAGAAGTCCTGTGCGAGTGCAGATCGCTCGGATTACTTTGATCTGCAATGTTAGAAGTTTGTACAAGTTCGGGTTGCATAAACATTTCCTTGAATAAAAGTGCTAAATAGGAACATATATAATTATTGTAATTTCTTTTATATTAGTTTTGACCTACAATATTTATAACGTGATAGCATTAAGTTATTTAAATATAAATAGAGCAAGTAAAAATGTACTGTAATTTTTAGGTTGACTTTAATATCATTTGTTCCTGTACACTAAAAAAGAGGCCACACTTTTTTCTCAAAAACATCATTTATAAAATCCTGCTTTGCCTATAATCATACCCTTAGATAATATGCAACAAATTTAATACCTTTTGAGGACTGCACCTATTCAAAATTTTAGAAAAATAGGTGGACCTCACTAATAATAAAAATCTAACCTAAAACCAAAATGAAATACAGTAAAATCTCCCTCAAAAGACACCTCTAAATAACAGATTATTTTTTATAATGGACAGTTTAAATTTACCCGTCAAAATAACATGGGCTCTTCTGGTGAAACAACTTCCCAATAATGAACAGTAACACTTCAAGATACGCATATTTATGAATATCAATCTCTAAACAGCAAACAAAAATTTAAAAGACCCGACCATATACAGAATCTTTCTGTAGGAATGTGAGGAAAGTTTGGTTGCTCAACTCCAAATGTCGTGCGGACCTTTTTTCTGCATCACGCTCATGAAATTTTGCTAAGAATTTAGTATTTGATGGGTTGATTCTGGACCTATGGAGTGAAAAGTTTTATCGAGTGTGTAGAGGAATGCATGCAGGACTTTTACCGGCTGGCGTTTTCTTTCTGAGCAGGCCACAAGACTCTTGTCTAGGTGCCATGTTGAGTTTTCTCAAAATTTCAAGGTCATTCTGTGTATCATGAAATCTGTATAATAGTTTAAGCTGCGTATAAAATTGATTCGTTAGTCATAAATTATCCAGCATGTACACTAATTAGATTTTTTTTAGTACCAGGTCCTACTACCCATTCGGTTTTTACACCTGGCTATGTACTAATTATACTAATGGGTTAGGGATGAGTAAGGTTGAATTTAGAAGAAGTGTACCCACATGTTTGTGGAGAGAGCGATAGTGTGGAAAAACGTTCAAGAAAAATCCTCTCCTTGGTACCCCCGACAGGGATCAAAGCGCGATCTCCCCGTTATAGTTGTCATTACTTCTTTTCACACAGATTCTAGAGACTTTTATTTTACATTATAATATGAAAAAACACTGGACACAATTGTATCCAGGGTTGAAGAAAAGGCATAATCTTTTAAGAGCCTACATACCTCACTTTTAAAGTCGGAATGAAATGTCTGTATTAATAAATGAGACTTTGTAGATCATGATTTAAAAAGTATTTCTCACCAATTACTAAGACTTAGTTGTTTAAATACATTTAAATCTTAGTTTATACAAACGTTAGGAAAGCTCAACGATTCAAAGTGATTGTAATTTTCAGGTAAATGCGGTATTTCTTACTCCTTTCTGTGTGCATATATAAGACAAAATAAGCACATAATGTTGTACAAATTATAGATTTTTTACTTAAGTGAAGTGAAATTAAATTTAGTTTTATAATACAGCTTTGTTAAAATAACAACGAATCTCACTAATGCCATTGCCTGCCTTTGTATAGTATGTTAGAAAGTCCTATAAACAAACAACACCTGTGACAGCAGCTCTAAAACTTTGGTTATACTTATGTTATGAGCGCTTAGGTTCACTTGAAAGGAAATTGAGTTAATTTTTTACACCAACAAAGTTCTCCATATGTTATAAAAATTAAGTTGAATATATTTTTTTTTAAATGGCGGATTTTCTTTACAAAGAAATTTTGATGACTTTTCATACTTAAAAAGGTCAGTAAGAAGAGATTTGAAATTTTTAGCTTTTCCAGAATTATTTCCGTGTTCAACACTAACTTCCCTTAGCTATTAATAAGAGTCACTCTAAGCTATCTTTTTGTTATAAGAGATACTAGAACTTTTGAGTCCCACAATGATGCTGGAAGTATTAATATTTTTTCATAAATAAATATAAAGTTACAAATGTGATTAACTCAAACTAAAACATTCAAAATTGAAAATTGCTTCATAGTCGAATAATGATGTGCCTAGAAAAGTTGATTATTTGACTGATAAATGTTTGAGAACATTTACATTTTTTGAAAGAAGAATCCAATAAAAAATGATAAGACAAAGATTGACGAGAGCCCAAATCAAACCCCACTAGAGAGAAGATTTGGTTTGTAAGATGAGCACAGTTCACATTTTATACTGCTGTACCGGTTGTAATCTAGGTTCACTCTTTAAGATGTGCAACTTCCTAAAATGTGTCAGATTGTTTGTCCTTTTACCTCTTTTTCTGAATACAATACCCATCATTTACACTACATTATTATTATTCAGTATTTTTACACTGCTTTCATAGTCATAAGTCATTAGGCAATTAATAATTTTATTAACTCTTTTGGTGAAAATAGGATTCTGAAAGATTTTAAGAATACAGTTAAAAGGATTTACACAAGAGACTGTCTCGAGATAAATAGAAGTAAACTGATGTTCAACAAATAATATCATTACTCAGACTAGTTTAACAAATTACAAGCAGTAAACATCCACATTGTTATTCTTACAAAACAATACCAGAAACCTGACATATCACAAAGTCTAATTGACTCAAAACTGCTGCAAAGAAACTAAAAAGGTGGATTTTTAACTTAATCAAGTCAACTTTATATACTAAGGAAGTCCTACGGTGATTGAAATTCATGCGTTTAGAAACAATTTTTCCGATAAATTCCACCAGAAAAACTAGAAATGTTAGTTAACAAATTGGGCGCCTCCTCATTGTTAAACAATTATCAAATAAGGACATTATTACATTAACAATGTATTTTAAAATATTTTAAATGGACCCTTGAAACACATTTAATTATGATTAAAGTTAAAACTAACTTTTGTTGTTAAAATATTACAGAGATATATTTATAAAACTCATCAAGGAAAATCTCTATCCCCTTTAGGAGGTACACAATAAATACATTTCCAAAAACAAGAAACTTCAAAACATCATTTACAAACATGGGTTACAAAACTGACAAGATGTAGACATAATTATTTATTTATTCAAACATTTCAGAAAAATACAATAATTATGACCTAAGGGTGGGTCAAAAATCCAAAATGGTGGAGGAAAATTAGTTTTATAAAGCAACCCTCACAAGGGATACAAAAACATACCGAGATACAATCTCGGTTATAAGAAATGACCGGCCGGCCGGTCATCGGTTGTATGGTTTGTAACCATTTAACTAGAATAATCCAGACAGCAAATTTACCAGTACAAGCCAGATGCCTATGAAGATAACAAATGATTTGTTCTAAGATAATCCAAGAACATGATAGAAGGTTATGAAATAGTTTTAACAACACATTAAGATTAAATTACATTGAAAGCAATCTTACATTTTAAAAGTGGCTACATTTTATTTCCTAGTGGTCACACTTTAACAATAAGTGTTTCTTCAACAAATTTATATTATGTTTTAAAGCAAAGACAACGACACTTCAAAATGAAAAATGTTAACTTTGATACTAGATCACGTATCGCCAATTAATATTATTTTAAAAATACCATATTGGTCCGAATACAGTGTGATGTTTATCTCCTAAAAATGTCATTCAGAAAACTGCTCGTATTATATGTGCAGCCCATTTACTTTTTATTTTTCATGTAGAAAACCTTCAAAATTCTAAGGTCATATTATATGCAAGGCTGTAATATATGGGCCAATATTGTATATTATTGAAATAAATATTGTGTCATTTTAAAATCAAGTAGTTTAAATTGACCGACTCCATTTTCGCCATTTTAAGATAAATGTCAATGTTTGTAGAGTAGGAATGAATGAATGTATTAAAATGTGAGAATGAAAGTTGAATAAATTGTTATTCACATAAGAGGACTATAAGGGCTGTACCGAGGTGGTATTGCCCTTACACAAAACTTTTGAGAGAACACTGACAGACACAAAAACATAGGTTTCACTACCACAGGCAGCTTCATAATACAGAAAGTTGTGTTTTGTCTAAAGAGGGTCCACTCAAACATTACCTAGCCGAATGGGACGGTTATTTTGCCTAATTTTAACCATGATTCAGCTCAGAATTCTAATATAATAAACTAGAGAAATAGCAATTATTTAGATTTCTTCGGCAACATAATTTAAGGATGCTAGAACACAATCATGTTTCTTGCAAAGTATTAAATGAAACTAAAAACAGAGAATTTAACAAATTATTGAATAGAAGGCAAGTAAAGTAAGGCTGTGCAAATCTTTGAAATTTCAAATCCAGATTCAAATTTGACCAAGATTCAGATTTGATGTTTCAAATCTTAATATTGTAAATATTCTAATTAGATTCAAAATTTTGAATCTATATAAATAGGGGGTCTGCAGACACTCGAAAATTCAAGTTCTGAGTCGAGTTTTAGTACATACTCAAACTCAACTTGAAGATTTTTTACAAAACTTAAAAAATGTAAGTAATTGGAATTTTAATTTTTTTTTCACTAAAAAGTTCTGGGTTATGTTAGATTTATTCAAATTTAAGATATTATTTCATGCCAAATATAGTCCCTTAATGTTTCCTTTAATCTAGTTTAAAAAATGTGTACAATTATATTAAGTATATTTAAAAACATGAATTTGAGTTATAATATTTTTCGCAAAGAAAATTAATTCTTAAAAATCTAGGTTTGTACTTATGACTTATAAATACAAATAGTGCTTTAACACTAACTAAAAGAAAACTCTTTATGTTTTCATTCAAACTCAAATTGAACTCTACTCGTTCTCGAATTGAACTCAACTCTAAGTGAAAAATGCCTAACCTAGCCCATAAGTGTGTAATCCTAATGGGTAGTAAGACATTGTGTAAAAAACCCAACTATAGTAAGCCTAAATAAACAATTTGACTTGAATTTTTCTAAAATAAAATATTTGATACGATTTTTTTTAAAGCATCAGATTTGACTAAAAAAAAAGTATGAGATTTGATTCAGCCAAGATTTGGGATTCAAAAGTGAAACTCATGGATTCGCGCAGGCTTGGCGGCATTCACACATGGAGAGAAATACGATCAAATACGTTCAAATTATAAGATTCAAAAGACAATCTGTACTATTATCAAATATTATTGAAGTTTGGAAATACCCCCCCATGCCACCCTATGAAAGATCTGATTTAAAACTGAGAAAATAAGTTCACTAGTTAGCAAATATTTAAACTGGAAACTCATAAACTGAATCGACGCAAGAGCACTTGCACATATAATTATTAATATAAATATCACCTGATAATTTGGTGTATTTATGAAAGTGAAAATTATCACATGCCAAATGAAAAGGTATTCAGAGATTCAAAATGTCCATACACAAAAGAAAATTAGTTTTTTTCTTAAAGAAAATGTCACATTTTTATGACTGTAGTATTATAAATATAAACATATTTATATAATATAAAGTACAAGTTTGTTATTACATAATTTATGCTACAATAGAGTTAGAACTCTCACATAAAGCTGACAAAGTGTATAACTTGCGGTGGCACGATCTAGATATTTCCAATGTATTCCAGTTGGGGAAATAGATCAGGTTAAGAAGGAATGGCCTAACACACTATTGGGGAAAAAAAGGGATTTTATTTAATCAATATATGAGTTATTTAAATCTTTAGCATAAACATATTCATTTCTAACATTCCTTGATTCTCATTGCACTTGAAACATTGAAATAAATGTTACATAGAAAATAAAATTGAGAACTTAAACAAAAACAATTTAGTTCACTCTAAAAATAAACAAGAAATGTATAAAAAAAATCTCATCTTCTGACTAAGCCCAAGACAATGCAGTTTTAATTTGTGCAATTCACGTATTTAAAACGCGCCTAAATAATGACACGAGTTCTACATTTCTAAAAACTGTTTTTTTTCCTGAAAATTGTTAATGATTTTAAATATTGGATTTTTCTCTTTATTTAAGGTGTCAAAATTGAATTCAGAATAATTTAATGAGTTGTAATACAAATAAAATATAAAAAGTTTTTATGACAAAGATAAATATATTTTCTGGTTTTGCTACAAAACTTTTAAAATCAAATAACCTGATAAATGAATATAACAAGCAATAAATAGAGTTCATCACTTGTGATTTGAAACTGACATCATGTTTGGTTGGACTGGACTAGTTAAAAAATGAACAAAATAACAGAAATGGGATATTTAATTAGTTAACTTTTAAAACTAAGTGAAATATCACATTTATCTTTCTCGCAGTTAATACTGAACAAATACACTACATGCATGTATGATTCATTTTCATATGAATATTGTATTACTCATGGCTTTAAAAATATTATATTTATACAGCACCAATTACAGGGAAGGAGTTACCATCACTTCCAGCCAAGAAATACATAAAAAACAACATTGAATATAATATCGTCAACAAGAGCATCAGATTGTCACAGTTCCAGCACACTTGTTACACAACTATACAATAGCTTCAAATTTATATTAATGTGCATTATGAGATTAAACTAATTATAATATTTTGGTAGGTACACACGTAAGTTGAATCATCTTATTATAATTATGTCAAAGAGACAAAGTAAAAGTACTTACATACCGCATTTACCCGAATCCAAGACGACACCAGTTTTTCAGTGGTTCTGGATAGATTTTTTAAAAGTGGTATTTATTTTATCAAGAATGAAGAAAATAATAATTATGGTAGACTTAGTTTGTAATGCTAACAAAGGGTTTTTTTATTTACAAAACAACACCTATGTTGACTTAAAATCTAATTAGGGTTACATAATTGCTAAGGAATTTACTTTTTTGTTGCAACTATTGCATTTGCATGAGAAGATTAACTTTGAAAAAATTTCATAAAAACAATGAGAAGTTAGTTTTTATTAGGTCAGTAAAAATCCGATTCTCATACATACCCTTCTCCCCCTAAATATGAACATTGTACTCTACCATTAACAAGCTAGCATGCATATAACATAAACGGGTAGTAAGACGCGGTGCTAATAATAATAATAATAATAATAATAATAATAATAATAATAATAATAATAATAATAAATAATAATAATAATAATAATAAGCTAGCTTCTAAAACGTGACACTTTCACTTTCACAGTGATATACAGAAAATAATATAATGTAAAGTATTTTAACTTGTTACTAAAAAATTCTAACCGATAAACACGTCTGCTGTGAACTACCGTAAATGTCGCCCGCCATGACAGCCAAGCATAAAAAATTAGTGATAATTAATCAAGCATCTTTATTCTTATTTTGAAACCGATGATCTAGGAACATCCAATCAAAGATAATAATTTACTTGATATCATTCAAAAGTTAGATATTTTGTGGAGTTTCACGAATTAAAGCTAAAGTTTGGCATCACTAAAATTGTTTGGTAAACTCGACTTATTGATTGTTTGTTTAAAATCGATTCGAGTTTTCTCATCACGTCTCACTTGACAAGCACTAGCTATGTAGGCAAAGTTTTAAGAATTAAATATGTAACAATTTGATAGTTCATTATGTGTTTTTAAATCTATTTTGATTATTGTGAATGGCTGAATTTTTAATATTTTAGTGAAGTAAACGGAAAACTAATCAAAAACAGCACAACGAAATAAAATTAGATTTGATTATACCATCACTATGCCTAACCCATTCGAGGAGTTAACCATGTTGAATACTTAAGAGTGGTATCAAGATTTTTAGTGTATAGTATTGATTATTGCAATACCAGTAGATACTATGGGAATCGAGTATTGTATCAGGCCATAACTAGGTAGCTATTTTTAAAGAACCTAAAAAAATAGCCTAAAAATCAGTTAAAATAACCAAATATCCTGTGATCTGTGTTATACCCTTAAAATCTGTAAAAATGGATAAAAATCTGTTAAAAAAGGCAGCCTTGCACTATTGTATTTATATTAAATCAAGATTTAAAATGTTACCTTTTGATGCAGGCCTAACCCAATCCTTAGTCTGCGATTTTAAGACGACCCCTAGATTTTGAAGCTACAAATTAAGGGAAAGCCTCGTCTTAGATTCAGATAAATCCGGTAATTTATCTAATGTACTCAACACTTTAGACTTAGGCCTAACTCAGAAAAAAAAAAGTTGTTGCTCAAAAAATACCAAACCTTTTACAAAAATGATAGAAGAATTTTTTATTTTTTCTTGAATAAAAAACCTCTAAGGAAAGAACATGTTTAGACTCAAACCAAATAGAGATATGTCCCTATGCCAGAATCTGTGGTGGTTATTTGGGCCTGCAATAACCCGACACACTCCTCTATGTGACCTATCGTATCACCATCAAAAAATTATATAATGACCCATTTAAAGAGCGGCCAATTTAAAAATCGATGTAGTTTTATAAAGTGTGCT
This sequence comes from Timema bartmani, assembly GCA_902151455.1. NCBI lineage: Eukaryota > Metazoa > Arthropoda > Insecta > Phasmatodea > Timematidae > Timema > Timema bartmani. The sequence continues at coordinate 18,814 of CABFWB010002531.1, forward strand.
TTTAGCTGTATCAAGTCAATGTTAGTGTGACTTACAAACAACAAATGAAGGAACACGACTAGAGTTCCACAAGAGAGAAGACAAGAAGATGCTGTTATAAGTAAGGAATGTCTGAAAGTATATAATGATAAAAGCTAAGACATCAAAACCTTGATATTTATAAATCATGCCACCCGCCAAAACCTTATTGACTTGTCAAAATACTTCACATCTCATTACTTAGTACTCTAATAAAATATGTTTAACAATACACAACAATTTGGGTGTGAAGCTTTCAGAAAGCTCCCCTCAATAAATATTTCATACAATCAACAGCACAGGCAGGGACTGGACAGTTTGCATTTTGATGCTCGTTTCGGTTTTAGTTTTGTCTAGACTGCTTTTAGACAATATACCTATTTTGAACAATTATGCTTACTAAACACATTTCAAATAATTATTTCACTTTTCAAATATAATGCCATGTGTAGCAACACACATTTTAATTTTAAAATGCTTGACATAAAAATAAATGCTCTTTAAAGATTTGTTCAAACAATTATCACAAGACTCACACTACATTTTAATCTAAAAGTACCTATTTTTTTCCAAACCATATCAAATATTATTTGTATATATCCCTATTTTTTTTATATATACTAATGCCAAACTAATAACCGCGATAATAATATCGTCAAAACATGTCACAGATAAGACATTTATTTCTGTAATATATCAAATGTATAAGAACATTCTAAATAGAACGTTAGTGTGTTAAAATGTATTGATAATTTAATAATATAACATGGAAAACTTATCCTAGTAAAACTTACAAAATGTTATAAATAAGTGTCCTGCACTTGTTAAAATATTTGCTTATAAATTACATAAAATTATCATTTAATTCACCACTTAGAAGCAGTATGACAAACTTATTTTGTTTTTTTATCTGAACACACTTTCTGCCTAATCTACGTTCACAGTTTGTAGTACATACTAACACTACTGTCTTTTGTTACCAATATTTAAAACAATCTGTCACAAAGTATAGGTTTAGTTTTGATATGAGGCACGCAGTCCCCCACCTTACAAATTGGTCCACCTTGCATAGCAAAATGAAGCAAGGTTAATTTTGTGATTCGTTGCTTTATTACTAAGGGCACTATAACAATACCCTTATCTTCCTCAATAACTAGCTTAACTACATAACTTTGGTTTTTAGACGGTATTCAATATATATATATTTTTTTTTTTTCAAAACTTTCAATTAAGAAACTCCATAAAGTCCATAACGATTTTAAACATACAGTATACTTCATTCCCACAACAAATATTAGAATGTCATGTTTAACTGCTCTAACACAACCTCTGCAAATCCCACTAACAATGGGGATATTAAATACACAGTATATAAATAACAATTTACACAATTACCAATAAAATTGAGCATCCAATGCCCAAATATTAGACAAGCTCGCATAAGCTACAAAACAAGAATATATTTCCTCACCACAATCAATCATTATATATTCTACAATGGTTGAAAGTCACAATTCAAGTGAATTTTAGGATTCCAGACCACCTATTCAATAAACTTCACTTGTAGAACCATCCGGATATTCTAAGAGTATATATTTCTTTCTAAAAATTGCACAGCCCTGTATGAATTTCTCCTTCGTTATCTTCGAGCTCGACACAAGACACCTTTGTATCACACACAGGGTTTTACCACAGTGTGTCCAAAAATACATTTTCCTTGTCAACGTTAGTGACGCAAGCAGGTGAACATAACACACAATCCACATCACAGCCAGTCGTGTCTCTATGACAACAACCTCACTAAGCGGGAGAGGTATATTGTGTATTACAACACATGATGGTTACAGTTCAATCAAATGGATTGATTTCCCCTCACTTAGCATCATCTTGATCCATAGGCTCCTCCGAGGGATCGCGGGAATGCTCTGGAGTTCTGCACAAAGAGTAATGTATGATAATAAACAAATATCAGAAGATGAGCAAGTTAGGTGGTTAAACTTTAGAAAGATTTTGTGGAGCAATCAAATACACACAAACATTTTAAAATACCAACATCCTATTAAATATATCATACTAGCTGTTACCCGTCGTGGCTTCGCCCGACGAAAAGTTTAAACATTAGTATTGTAAAATTAATGTAAAATTAAAGGTTGGGAATAGTCCTATATGCTATTCTAGGACATATTCTATCTACGTACCAAGTTTCATTAGAATTCGTTCAGCAGTTTTGGCGTGATTGACTAACAAACATACAAACATACAAACTTTCGCATATATAATATAACCTGAACGGGTAGTAAGACGCGGTTCTAATAATAATAATAATAATATAATCACATTCATATTTACTCGTAAAATTAAAATCACAATATATCTCTTATATACAAAAGTTTAAACATTAATACTGTAAAATTAATGTAAAATCAAACGTTGGGAATAGTCCTATATGTTATTCCAGGACATACTCTACCTACCTACCTACCTACAAAGTTTCATTCGATTCTGTTCAGTAGTTTTGACGTGATTGAGCAACAAACATCCAAACACACAAACTTTCACATTTATAATATTAGTAAGAAGTAAGATAACGACGTTTTGAGGCCAATGTTGTTCCCTTTGCCAATAACTTACCCAGGATTTGTTCAGAGGTGGGGGGAATAAAAAACATTGTCATGGCAGCCTTTTCCTTCTCATCTAAATGCCAAACTTTACACACATTATTAAATATAAAGTTTATATTTTCTTTTGGGTTCTCAAATTGGTTTTTGTTAGGTTCATGTGGCTGAATAATGGATCAACTTCTGCTTTGAAGTGGGTGAGTAACTAATAGTGTTATCACAGTCCTATAAAAGAATGTTCACCCATTGAATATCTTTAAGCACATAGATCTGACCAGAATCTGACACAGTCTGTAAATTTAGTCCATTTTAAATAGTAATGAAGAAAAAGAGAGAAAAAGAAAACTGTACTAACCCTATTTTATTAAATGTAAAACTAAGAAGCAGATAACACAACATAGGCGCTTCACATTCACTCCCCAATTCACAGTCATTATAAGACAGTCCAACCTCCTTGAACCTTTAGCGCTGAGCGCTGAGCACTGAGACTACTACTTCTATGTCTAGAGGAACTTCTCTGTGTATATTTAAATTGGACAGCCCATTCAGTCTGACATTTACCAGAGAATTTACGAGGCAAGTTTTGATGCGCCGTAGTGTCAAAAATTACCTCTCAGGCGTACATGTTGAGACTGGAAGGGTGCAGAAAATCTTCAACAAATTGAACACATTTGGGTACAAGTATCTGTACCATCTGTTGGGGGCATAAACTGGATTGGTAAGAGGAGATATTTCATTTAGTATTCAGGCTTCAGGCAAAGTTATGAAGTTAGCACTGGAATACTTATCGTTAAAACATCCTTGTGGTAAAAATTTGCCTAATTTTACATACTGCGCAACCTCTCTTCTTCAAAAGTAGTTTGTTCTGATGAAAATAAACACCTACAATTTTTGATATGCCTTGTTATTTCAAAAATTTGTCTGAAATTGTGTTCAAGAGGGTATCAATCCATGGTAAGTCAACAGCTTGATGATTATATTCTTCCTCACTATTGGCTGAAACATCGCACCTTTGAGATTGTCTTCCTACTATCCTTCGCATAGTGCTCCCTAAATCTTCTGCCAGCTTTCTTGCACTATCAAAGAGTTTATTAAAGTTTTCTTCAGCATTTCTCTTTAGTTTATCAAGATATTATTTACACAATTGGCACGGGCAACAGCACATACCAGTTCTACATTGCTGGTTTGTAGTTTCTTGCTGAGCTGATAAGTTTTTCTGACCTCAACAATGGTACTGCGAATTCTGTTTGCTGAATGGCAACTCTTAATAGGATAGCATAAGTGAACCATCATTATGACTGAATCTTTTTTTATAGTAAAGGAAATTGATTGAATTAAAGAAGGAGAAGTGTGGGAAGAATCCAATGCACAAAGGTGACATCTTCTTACTTTCTTCTGTCTTCTATAGTAGAAATAGTCACACACACATTTTAACACAAATAGAATAATATTTCAGCATTGTTGCCTTTATCAAACACAAAGAAGAGAGTACAAATAACACAAACACTGGATTACTCCATTTTGAATTTAAAGAAAAACTGTTAGAAACACATTGTGCCAACTGTTTTTGGGAGTAAAGATAAATTTCTTGGCTATGGTTAGTATTTATAGAGACCTATATAAAAATATAATAATAATAAAAATAATAATAACACAATAACAACACAATAACAACACAATACCATCCTGGTCTACAACGTATCAACACCATCCTTAAAAATGGTTACAAATTCCTAATCAGTTTCACCCAGACCCAAAATCTTATTAGTTCACCCCCAAGAGTCACTTTCAAACGGCCACCCAATCTCCACAATATTCTAGTCCATCCCAAACTTCTTGACCCCAAGAGAATCCGAGAAGAAAAACCAACTACCAAAGGTTCATACCCCTGCGGTAGCACCCGTTGCAGCACATGTGGAATCCACCTACCAGCTACATCCTTCAACAGCAAAGTAACCAAATTGGAATACAAAATCCCTGGTTATTACAATTGCAAAACTAATAACTTGATATATCAACTACAGTGCAAATCATGCGATGCAGAGTATATAGGCCTTACTACAGGTTCTCTCAGACAGCGAATGAACAATCATCGTTTTGACACAAACCACAAAGATCCGGACAAGCCTGTACCCATTCATGCTGGTACCCACAACCAGGACTTTCAAACCTGCTACACCACCAAAATATTAAGAGCATTTCCCAAACAGTGCAACAGTTCTCAACTTAGACAGTGGGAACTGGCCCACCAATGGATTACCAAATCAAGATTACCACCAGGCCTCAACAGAAGATAGTTTCTTTCTTTCTACTAGATTATCATTTTTCAAATTATTATTTTAAAATAGGTCTTTATAAATACTAACCATAGCCAAGGAATTTACATTTACTCCCAAAAACAGTTGGGACAATGTGTTTCTAACAGTTCTTCTTTAAATTCAAAATGGAGTAATCCATTGTTTGTGTTATTTGTACTCTCTTCTTTGTGTTTGATAAAGGCAACAATGCCGAAATATTATTCTATTTGTGTTAAAATGTGTGTGTGACTATTTCTACTATAGAAGACAGAAGAAAGGAAGATGTCACCTTTGTGCATTGGATTCTTCCCACATTTTTCCTCTTTCCCTAGGTGGGCTCTCTTCATCAAATTTACTCTTAGTACTTTATTTTCCCTTTTTCTTTAGTTCTATCAATTTCCTTTACTATAAAGTTATTTAGCCATTGGGCCACCTCATTTTTATGACTGAATCTTGTCGTTCAACCCATCTGGTTGGGCACAACTGCCGAAACTTTTTCTGTGAATCTCAAGAGTCACGCTTGTTTCTCCAGAACAAGTTGACCTTTTGGCGTGTTGAAATAGTGGAACAGTTTTTTTTCATAGTTCTGAAGCAATGTCTTGTTGCTGTTAAAACTGCTGCTTCTGAAATAGCTAAATTCCAGCTATGAGAAACCTAATGGACATACAATGCAATAGGGTGGCTTTTAAATATGTATGCCTGTGTTCCATTTAATCTGACACTCAAAGCAGTGAAATCATAGCCTTGACCACGTAAATATTCAGTTTTAATATTGCATTCATGTTGAACCCACAAAATTGCTACAGCTGAGTCTCTATGAGATTTTCTACAGGCAGAAGCTGTTCAGTTATTTTATTCTTTTTTTATTTATTATTTATTTTGCATTGTTGTGTTTGTTGTTGGCTTGACCTAGACCAAAATATATTGCACATATAGTTATAAACTAACTTACATCGTAATAACATATCAATTGAGAAAAAGAAAAAAGGAAAAGTTAAGGAAGGGCTGGAAACAGTCTTAACCTCAACAATTTAGAGAAAACACAGTAACATACCATTCACCAATACTGTAAATGGATCGAGGTCATTGGGATCATAAGAGAGAGCACAGAGAGGCCTGGAGTTTAGCACTCCTTCAATATGAATGAAGAGTGTGGGTAGCTATTCACCCACCAGTCGATTTAGGTGAGTTTTTGCTGACTTTATACCAGCCTCACAGAGCCCACTAAATTGTGGATCTGAAGGGGAGTTGAAATGCCAAGTGAGGCCTTGGACAGAAAGTGTATCTGTTACCACCATGTTTTCATTAGGGGATTATTAGAAGCCTCTGTAGTTCTGTAAAATGGCGTTTGCTACCTGCAAAGTTTGTGCCACAATAACTATAAATGTCTGAAAACACACCCTGACAGGAGATAAACCAAAGAAAGACATCAATAAAGGCCATTGTGATGAGGTCTGATATCACCTCAAGGTGCCCGACTTTAGTCGTCAAGCCCATAAACAAACATAAATAAGTCTTAAGCACCTTAGAATTCCTCAACTAATATGATTTTATCTGGAAGGGTCCTCCATAATCCACTCCAACTCTTAACAAATGGTCTTAATTGCCGCAGAACGCATAATTGGGAGGTCTCCCGTGAATGGGCGGAGGGCAGGTGCCTCATAGACTTGAAAGTCTTACGTCTTTATTATAGTTCTGTCTGCGAAAATCCAATACTGGCCTTGAATGATGCTGGGTTTGTTCAAAATCTAGCATGAACACACGGTGTCTTGCTCATAAACACTGTACACCAATGGCTGACTTCGTCTTTCTTACATCCTCTTGTTGGTTTCTATATACCTAGTTTTCGCGCTAGATGGCAGTGCTAGACCTTGATTTGTAGTTAGCAGTGCCTTGCTTTGATTTTCCAGAAATTACAATAGTTGATCAAAACTTGGTAGTTTAGCAGTAGTGTGCTCAAGTTCAAACATCTGTTGTGTGTGTCTATCTAATTTGTTCAATGTCAAGTTTAGTAATATAAGACTCCACACATTAACTGGAAAGCTTAACACCTTCAGTTCATTTAAGTTCTCCTCAAATGTGTCCACTAACCTTCTTAAGTTCTGTGGTGAGCTTTAGGTTAGACTTGGGAACTGTCCGTTCTGTATACCACCGGTTCCTACGCTTGATCCTCGGGGCCCCGCCCCGCATCCCAAACCGCGTTCTCCTGACTATGTCAGGCCTCCCATCCCTGGACAGCCGTATCCACGGTCTGGCGGAACGATTTTTCAGTCGGGCGCAGGCCAGCTCCAACCAGATCGTCCGGGGCATCGGCGATTACGACGCTCACTGCCCATCCCTACTGCCGAATAAGAGACGGCGTAGTGAACCCCTTTGTCGACAACGGCAGGTGACCGAGGAGTCAAAGCGGGGGATTTGTGACCGCCCCTTCTAGTCGTGTGAGACTGGGGGGAGGGGTCAGATAGCGGGCAATGCCGGCCAATAGGCCGCGAGTGGGCGTGTTGCCATGGGGGGAATAGTGCAAACACCAAACAACGGTCGACTAGGTGTCGTGTGGGGGGGTCCAAATTTCCCTCCACATTAAAAGAAAACGCGCCCTAATTTGGGATGGACTAAAAAGAACTTTTATTTATCACAATTTTTTTGTATTGTCAATGTATGTTTGGTTAAAGAATAATAAAACTGATGAAACTGATCTCCTCCAAATGTGTGGTAGCTAGGGAGGGACCTTACGTCTTGGTAAAGTTCAATCAGAGTCGCCCAGGCTAACGAATAGTTCTTATCTGACTGACATCATTAATGATTTTATTATACTTAGGGGCTCACCAGATAATGTTATTAGAAGATATTGGAACTATTCCAATGGTGTTAAGGTTTTGTTGGTGTGAATGAGAGAGACGTGCACGTCATGCTACGTAGTTCAGTCAGTATTTATACCCCTAAATGTGGGCAATTGCAATTTAGGCAATTTTGCTGACAATGCCTTTAATGGATGCCCATTATCGGCTCCCGAGGTGGATGAAGGTTTAATAGCTCATGCATAAATTGCCTTTACCTGGTAGTAGGTCATGTCAAAATCTTCAATATGTGTATCATGTGATTCAACATAAAAATCCCTTTTAGACTTGATTGCTGCAACATCTAAATCAATGTGAGTTTTGTAATTGACATGCCCTAAACTGGGGTGTTTGTTTATTTTAACATTGTAATGTTGTGAATTGCAAGCGACAGAACAATTATAGCAATATGTTTTGATAAGTAAGTAAATAATAGGACACAAGTGTTGATGGCCAGAATATCTTGTCAGCATTCCTTTTGGCAATCAGGCCACATTGCGGTATAAATAGTCATATTTTTTGTGCTAACAGGGCTGACAATTCACCATCGATTGGGGGGGGGGGTACTGCCCGTTTTGGGGGCTACGCGGGTTGGACACCGGATCGTTGAGTATATGTTCTGAGGGGGTACCGGGGTTCATAAGCGTGTAGGACCACCTAGAGTGTCAGTCAGGTCATTGGTTAAGCATTCTTTACTATACTTCTTTCTTTCTTTCTAGCTTCGAGATTAAGATATGATGATGTAAACAAACAACCAAAACACAGCCATCGAACAATACATCAAACTGATCACTACACACGACTATCAACGAACTATATTTGATGCACAATGAATTAAGAAGTATACATGCTGTTCACAAGAAATGTATATATGATTTTTTTTTAAGGCTCTGAACATTTTATTATCAATAAGTAATGTTGTGTAAACTCACTGTAAGGCTGAGGTTTGTTGCTGCATGGACAGGCCTGCCATGGCTGTCACAGTTTCAGACTCTTCGTGTTCCTTCTGAACAGCATCCATAGCAGAGCACAAGGCGAGGTGGGCTGTACGCTTGATGCAGGGCCAGTGGGACAGCTGGAATACAACAAACATATGAAAATACTTTACTGTCTAGGTTCAAAAAATAATTTCAGTTTTAACTAATTTTTAGCGATTGGGTTCATTGGGTTTATTGAATTTACACTAGTGAAGATATATTAAAACAAAATGTTTCAAGATTGTTTTGTCTCTTATGTATTATTAATGAATATTAAATATATATTATGTTTCTTTTAGGTGGGCAGAGATTAGGAACCTTTCCAGTCAACTCCTGGAGCAGCATCTCTCTCTTTCTCTCTTAATCTCTTTGGAATTACCTATCTTTCTTTTTTTGTACTTGCCCATTCTATACATTAATTATTCTTAATCTTCATATATCTTCAGTTTCTCTTAGCAAAAGTTTATTTTCTTTGCAGTATTTAAGATTACTTAATGTGATTTTGTAGTTAAAACTTTGCATCTGCTCATATTTTCTGTTAGTTACTGATTACATGTTGAAATGCTTGATAAACACGCATATTTCTAAGACAGAGCGACGTTTGAATAGGAAACTTTTGTACCATGAGTAATAATAAAGCTATAAGGTTGGATGGAGTTGAGCTGAGAAAAGTACATAACATAAAATATCTTGGAAGTTTGATTGAAGAGAAAGGTGGAAGTAGAGAGGATTTAATGAGAAGAGGACAGCAGAGGGAGTTGTTATATAGGTGTGTAAGAGAACTGCATTGGAGAAGGGAAGTGCCCTTGAAGTGTAAGGAAGTATTGTACAGGACATACTTTGTACCCATTATCACATATGCAGCAGAAACATAGACACTGATTGTAAGAGAGACTAGGAAAGTGGAGGCCATGGGAATGAAGTTTGCGAGGAGCATGTCAGCTGTCACGAGGAGTACATGAGATAGTAGAGGAATCAAGACTGAGATGGCATGGACATGTAATGAGGATGGAAAAGAAGAGAAAAAGAGGGGTAAAGGCCATAAGGGAGACCAAGAAAGAGATGGGAGGAGCAGATAGCAGAAAGTGTTCAAGTGAGAGGAAGATGGAGGCATTTTACTAAAATGACCCGGCCACAAGCTGGAAATAGTTCTAGAATCAAATGACAATCATGAATATTGAATCTTTGCCGATAAAGGATTTGATACTTCACTTCAGCTTTTCCATTCGGTGGTGTGTTCACAAGTATAATGTAGCTTTTTAAAGTTTAGCTAATTCTACTAAAATAGTTAAAAAATAAATTTTATATAAGCTATTTCCTGGCCTTATAGGATGCAAATATGAAAATTGAAAATGCAACTAGAAATTGGCTACAAATGTGTGTCCAATGTTTTGTGATTTAAAACTACATGCAACTTGAAATACTTCCCCACAAATAAGAACTTTAAAAACTTTTTTTTTTAGCATCAGAATTCGTATGTTCAGTTGTATTTTGTAAATGTGGGCCTAATTGCAATAACAAATTGATATAAGTTATAACTAATAAGGTTTAAAGCTTATCTTGCAAGAACATTCTAGATAATGTAAACACGATAATATAAAACCAACCATCACAGACAATCCTAGCTTACCATTCTCGTCTCCCTTGCAAAGAAATAAGGATATGAACGAAGAAAGTTACAGAATAGGAAAACATGTTTGGCTTATTGATATAGTAGGGCCCCGCTTTAGAGTGTTCCGCTAATACAGCGATTTTTAATTATATACTTGTTAATTATGTTCGGTATGCAGCATGCAGTGAATGGCTTTGGCTGCCATTTTATGTTGATAATTCAGTCTATTTAGAGTAGTGATAGGGACTATTGAATGATTTTAACTAACGATTATTGAATGATGAAAACTATCGAGTAGTTATTCAATAGTTTTAATTCAACTGTTTTTATTTGATTTTTTCTATAGACCGAATGATCTATTGTGGACTTTATATATGATAGTGTAAAGATATTGTTATAATTGTATATACAGTCGAAGGATAAGCAGAGTCCTGAAACCTAAACTGTCAGAGGAGCAGGGCCCTACTGTACATTAAAAACATACAACATGGCAAAGCCTTTGGAGATGTTTTAATCTTTTAATTATATTAATCATTTAACTGCATATTTCCTCTCTGGATCAAGCAAGATCAGACAACTATCAAAATATCTCCACATGTGCAGTTTAGTGAGTATTATGTGATCTACCAAGACATGTGAGCTTCCGCAAAGGTAAGTTACCTGAATAGCTATAGTTTTTTGTAGAGTGTCAATAGCATTTTGACAGGGTGTTTTCTTCAACTCTTCTTCTTTCAAAGGACTAGGTTCATCTCCCAACAAAGCCCGCACACACTCCTGGGCTGCATCACATATAGAAGGCAGATCATAGCCCCCTTCCAAGGACAAAACAATCTGTTGAAAAACAAAGTCAACAACTTAATTATTGTTATTAGTGTTATTGGAGTTTATAGGCCTGTCGACACAACGAGGTAATTTGGGCCTTTTAATACTAGTTAATCCTACAATAAACAATGGTATAAATTAATATAGAATGTGTTATAAACTAAATTTGGAAGTTAAGTTACTTTTTTGTGTGGAAATTGAAAAGTGAATAAGAAATATTGATGATAACTTTAAACAGGTCTTTGCCAACTCCTCTGTGTAATTCTAGGAAATACTAAGGGAGGTGGGTACAAAGTATAGTTGTGATCTCCCTACCTTGACTAATTGTTTTTTATTCCACAAAACAAAGGACAAATGGCGTCAAATGAAGGGAAGATAAAAGGGCAAGGTCTACACACTTACCAGAAAACTGTAGGCCTCAACGTTCACAATTAAAACACAAAATTATGTAATTTTCAGAGTACATCAGTCTCCTTCTTCAGCGAACGAGAATAAAACACAGACTGGACAATGTGTTTTAATTGTGAACTTTGAGGCCAACAATATAACACAAAGGGGTATGTCCTTTGTCTCGCAGTGTAACATAATATGTTAAAGTTTAGGGATAGTTTTATTTTAAAATATAAATCTTACAATCAAATATAGCAGACACCATGAGCCTTGACTGTTATTGAAGTTTTAAAATTCAAACAATGATAAAGTAGTAGTTTGAATCCCAGACAAGTGGGAAGATGATGCAAAGTCAGGCAATATTCTAGATCTTTTTTAAAAAATACATATGTGAAAGTTTAGTAAGGAAACATTAATATATTGTTATGAGAAGTCAAATAAAATAAAATATTAAATTAATATAATGAATCTAATTTTATCTTTTTAATGTTTCAAAATATTTTAATGTGTTGAATCTTAACAAGGGTTCTTTAAGCTGAATGTCCATTTTATGACCATTTTGTTATGATTTTAAATGTAATTAATTTATTGTTTATCATTATATATGTATATGTATCTATGATTGTTCAAATTTTATATAAACTTCATTAACAGTTTTTTAACTAATTCATTCTACTTCAGTTAAGTGATTTTCCACAACATAGTATTCTAGTGACCAAGCGCTCTTAGATTTGTGGCCCCAATTGCTCGAGTGTCTTGGAAAATGTCCGGGGAAAAAACAACACTATATTAGACTATACCAAAGTTTAGCAATAGGCTTTAGTGAAAATCTAAAAAAAAAACATCGAGAATTTCAGTATGGGACTAATTCTAATAATAATTATTATAATTATAATAATAATTATTATAATTATAATAATAATAAAAATTAATTAATAGTACATAATTAATAAATAATAATAATAAATAATAATAATAATGTTCACCACCTTGGAAACTCCACCCAAATGCCTGCTCTACCTTCTTCATCTCGTGATATCTTATACAACCAACCAGAGCTCAAGTTGACAAAAACCAAGATTCTTATTTACATTGACTAAGGCCCAGTTTCATAGTCAGATTTAGTACGCCTCAAGTGCGGCGCTATACTAAATACAAGACGTCACCTACCTGAAATTGAATGGAATGGGCCAGTTTCATATGCGAAACTGGCCCATTCCATTTTGGTCAAGGTAGGTGTCGTCCTGTATTTAGTATCGACTCGCACTTTAGGTGTACTAAATCTGACTATGAAACTGGCCCTAAGTATGAATGGTCTGTTCCTTTGAAACTAGAGAGAGAGACAGAAGAATATAAAGGATTGCTTTGTTAAAGTCCCAGTGAATGACTATTCATGGATAAAGGAAATTATGATATTATAACTCAAAAGAGTTTGAACAAAACTCAAAAAAGATTAACGAAAATAAGAAATTATTAATGGCAGGTAAATTTAGGATAAATAAATAACCATTAAATTGGTTCCATTATAATGTTTAGGGTGATGTGTGTGCAAAACCATTCCAACCACTAATGATGAGAGACAAACCTTGCCGTCAGCCAGCTGCAGCAGTTGTTGAGTCATGTGACCAAAACAGGCGGGAGAAACTTTGTAGCCTCCCAGAGGAGGGGGGTGACCTGATGCAGCATCGAAACCAGCCGATACCATCACCACGTCAGGGGCAAACTCCTGGAGAGAAAACACACCGAGATTTCGCAAGACATGTTTTTACCAACTTTTACTAAGCACATTAAAATTACTATCAACAAGTATTTAAGGACCAATGTAGCATTTTTGAAGTAATAATACATTCGCAAAATAAAATCTTTTAGTGAAATTGAGCATTTTGCCTTTTAAATGTGAATTATGACCAATTTTGTTGTTTACCTTTATCCTGAAATAGCCTGAAAAATAAAGAGTAACAACTATGCTTAAACAAAAGAATTTCTCAAATATAAAATTATGTCCTTACACCAAAAGATTGTTAGTGAGAAAAGTGTTTGAACTGGCTACTTTAAGAGCCATGATATCTCCAAAGACAAACATTTAAAGAAGAAGAAAATGACACCATTGTTAAGCTAGATTAGATCTTTTGTCTTCATGTATTTGCTATTCCATCTTATATCATCATCAAGTAGTGTTATTTTTGACTTTGGTGTTTAAGTGTTTTAATAGATTGATGGGCGAATACAATTTTTAAATGCTTTAAGTTTCACATATTTTTGAAATAGAACTCAAATATTCAAAAGATGGCTACCATGCTGGGTTTGAGTGGGTTAACCCAAATTAAAAGATGAACCTAACAACCAAACTCAGAAGATGAATTTACCACGTCATGAAAAGGAGATTCACATTATATAAATGGCTCATCTGGAAAATAGCCAAACAGCCTAGTCACAAACGGCTATGATATCAATAATAGCCGAATATATTCATATGTTCATCACGGACTCTGCCTTGAAATATGAGTAAAGAATGGCTCTGAGCATGGGACAGTTCCTGGATATCACAGAGGTTAGAGCATTGGCACACAAAGCCAAAGGTCCTGGGTTTGATTCTCGTGTACAGGTGTCATTTTTAAATTGAATGATTATAAGCGAGCTACAGCTCATGTCTGTAATTATAATCATTCATCTCCCAAGCTTCAGCTTTATTATATACTTCCTTATTTTATAGCGTCGCTTTTTTCCATAAGAGTCAAATTGTCTGAAAGTCCAAAATCTTCTAAAATGTATTATTTTGTAACCTGTTTGAACATAATTTATACTATTTTTCTATAATCACCAGTTACATTAAACCATTTAGCATGTTGAAAGAATAGGTTTTCGGTGCCCTCGTTTAAGATATTTATACTCCCCGTGACTCACTTAACCCTTTAATGCAGCAAAACGCTGACATACTATACTTCTTGAGAGTTGTATACACTTGAGAACAAGAGAGTTGTGAACAATTTTCATCCATTTCAGAAATTGTGAATAATCTATTTTGTTTGATTTTTAAATTTACTTGTTACTGCAGTTTGTCTATCAACAATTTCCACTGTGCTCATTCACTCTGCCTTAATTATGCAGCTTACATCATTTCCTGAAATTTCATTCATTCATCATCACATTTTGGTAATTTGCTCCTTTACCTGCATTTACCTCCAGAATGGGAAACCGTTTAGGGAAAAGCAAAATGGACAGAACCTGATGATATCGTGCAGATATCAAACATGGCCATTTTGTTTTATTATTCACACTTTTAATTTAATTTCTTTTTGTTTGCATAATTTTAATGAGAAGGTGGATTGCTTGGAAAAAAGGTTTGGATTGTAAATGTTTAGGAATGGAAATTGAAGAATCGTGGCTAATATTTAAGAAATAGAATTGGAGAATCCAAATTAAAAAAACAACATAATTGTAACATATTTAGAAATAGTCCAACTGAAAGAGCAGCAAACATGGTAGGTGAGCCATCAGAAAGGAGAAAGAGATTAACAGTCAACAGATAAGAAACAATATGTTTTTAAAATTCTTCACCAAATTAAGGTAATACATTTCATATTCCTCAGAGTAAAATTTTAAATGTATTTCCTATAAATTGTTTTTTCAAATGTAATTCCCAAGTATAATAAACATAATTTTCAATTTTACTCACTTTTATCATATTTTAACTTGGCTCTATTTTAACAATGCCTAGCGTCCATATTGCTTAACTAATCTAGTTAACTTACTAATGGTTTGAATCTACAATTTAACAAATTCAATTTACTAACATTTTAACTCTTATTTGATCAAATTGTGTACTCTAAAACATAATTCAACTTATTTTATAATTTTATTCATTTTTCAACACACCTCTGGTATATTTCATCATAATTTTACTGCACATATTAGCTGCCTAATGTGGAATAAGATAGATTGGAACGCAATATTTTGATAGTTATTTTAAAACTTATTCTTCATTAATTTTTATGTTCAAAACTCTCTTAAAATTCTAAAATCCTTTAGAAATAATTGGAATTAATAAAAGTGGAAATTGATAAAAAATAAATGAAAAGGAAAAATAAACTAATAAGTGTATAAATTTAATGAGGAAAGCCCACGTACGAAAAGAGGGAAAATGTGGGAAATAATGTGACAACATCTTCCTTTCTTCTGTCTTCTATAGTAGAAGTAATCATACACACATTTAAAAACAAATAAGAGTAGTGTTTCTTCATTAAATTTATACTTATTATTTTATTTTTCCATTTCTTTATTTTTTTTATAGCTTTCCACTATTATAAAATTATTTAGCCATTGGTCAACCTCAATGTTTAACAATTTATTGAAATGTATAAAGTGTATGTCTTTGGTAGACTAGGCTGCCTGATATTTATATACATCATAGACAGCCTTATGCATACATTTAGATTTTACTGGGGATCAGAATATAAAATTTTGTTTAAAAAAACTGGATATTATCAGATAAAATTAATAATGTTATGAGAGATAATGTTCCCAACATTTTGATTCAGTAAGTATCCTACAACATGTCAAGTCGTAGGAATGATGAGATGTTAAAAAAGATCTACCTGTCTTAGGAGAAAATTAATCTGTCAGTAAAATGAATTGTATAAATTAAATATGAGAGAACTGAACTTTGAATATGTTATATAATCTTCTGAAATAACATTTACATGTATTTGACATCCTTCCCATGAAAAGTGTTTTTTTATGGCTAGAAAAAATAGACTTATTCCAAATGCTGCCCTTTTTTTTTCTTTCAAATTTCCCTACATAGCCAGTTATGATGTAAGTCTACCCGACTTTCAGAAATTCTGTTGTATTAAAGAAGTTTGTCATTTCCCACTGTGGTTTATTTATGCTAAAAGAAGGTGAAAGATATCAATACTTTTTAAAGGATTAAAAAACTTACCCACCTCAGTGGCGTGGTTAGTTAACGCGCTAGTTTTGTGTTGAGCTAGTGTTCCTAAGATAGGGATATCGAGGTTTGATGCTCAGTCGGGTGAACTGGGGGTGGTTTTTCCTAAATGGTTTTCCACTTTCCCTCCACACAAATGTAGGTTCACTTCATCTAAATTAAACCTTCCCAATTCCTATCCTATTAGCTTAATTAGTAATTAAACGTATAGCGTATAAAAAGACTTAAATTTTTAGTCGTATTGGAAATTGATAAAAATAAAGTAAAAGGGAAAATAAACTAATGTGTAAATTTAATGAAGAAAGACAAACTAAGGAAAGAGGAAAAATGTGGGAAGAATCCAATGCACAAAGGTGACGTCTTCTTCAGTCTTCTATGGCAGTAGTAGTCACACACATTTAACTACTAATTTTAACACAAATTAGTACTGGCACATTAAGGCAATAGTATTAAAATTAGTGTGTGAGTACTTCTACTATAGAAGACAGAAGAAAGTAAGAAGATGTCACCTTTGTGCATTGGATTATTCCCACATTTTTCCTCTTTCCCTAGGTGGGCTTTCTTCATTAAATTTGCAATTACTAGTTTATTTTTTATTTTTATCAATTTCCATTATTATAAAATTATTTAGTCATTGTGCCACCAAAGAAAATTATTAGAAATACAGATAAACCCTTCCTCAAACCATTTTTGAATAAGTTCACAACAGAAGATAGTTGAGGATTATTTTAAGGGGGTTTAAGGATTCAGAACTGTCCCATCCATGGTAAATACAAGTGTGATGATAGCAGCTAGCAAGGGTTATTAGAATTTGTGAAATATGGCTAACCTTTGCTACAGGCATGACAATAGTCCTGAATGCAGCCAAGTACTCTGCATCCCCCATGGGTGGGGCCAAGCCACCAGACCATGCTACATTGATATTGCGTCCCAGCCCTTCCCCAACACCACACTGGAACAAACAAGTCATGATTAGAGATGTAAAAATGTTGTCATATATTCAATCTTTTCTTCTACACACATTATTTAAGCAACTAGTTTTTTTTAATGTTTCAAATTTATCTTTCTTGTACTAAAATCCAGAGTTTCTTTCTTTACCTTTTTACGATTACACAACCCAAGAGATTACCGATTATGTCCTTACACCTCCTCCGCCAGTATGTCTAAATAATAATAACAATAATAATCATCAACATCGGTTATATTAGGCACCTGTATGACTTGAAAAGATGTCAATTTCTTAGACTTTACTTTAGATATGGAGAGCTACTGTAGGAACAGGACATATGAAAGAAAATCATAAAGATTTTATAATCATTTATATAAAAACAGTGAATTACAAATACACATGCTCGCTAGACCCATAGACCCATCTTCTCAAAATTAAGTTTTTAGATTTTTCCTCTATATTGCATAAAATATTAATATCCTATATTTTTCTTGGATGGCGGTAAATTGTAAGTTATGAGCTCTTACATGACATTTGAAGCATTCACACATTTTTCTCAGAATCAGTGTTAATGCCATGTGGCTCTTTTCCGGGGAGCTCCTCGATGGTACTACCACTCACTCTGGTGGCAGCATGGTCTAGCACACTACTCTCGCAGTAGACTAGACGAAGGGGAGATTGCGGCTCGAATCTTGGTTGGATCAGTGAGGTTTTTTTATATTCAAAATGGTTTACCATTCTTCCTCAACATAAATGCAGGTACACATCCTATATATATATATAGCGGTTTTAGTACACAAGCGTAAAACCCAAACGGGTAGTAATATGCGATGCTAAGTTAAAAAAACAACCCAATTGACCACCAAAAAAGGCTATTTAATACCTTCTTAAATAAGTAATAAAATCTATCGGCTAAAACTATTTTTTAGACATAAAATATGACTAAAATAAACTAGGAGTATCCGCAAGAGAGATGTGAAAAAAAGTAGGCTTGATAATCCAATACAAAATGGATGAATTCATAACTTTTCTCCTTCTCCTCCTCTTCATCAACTGATTCCAGCCTGTTGTCAGGTCAGTTTAGTAAAATGCCTTCAGCTTTCTCTATCCTTCATCATTCTTCTCCTCTCACTTTAATACTTTGTTATCTGCTTCTCCTTTTATCTACTTATCTAATTTAGCAAAATCTGTCAGTTATAAGTTACAGAACACGTTTGGATACAATAATTTAAATCATTGGTTCTCAAACTACTTTTAGATTGTACCTCTTAGTCATGACTAAAGGTCTAATGTACCCCCACAATATAATTTTCCTAAATGGCAGGACAAATTACGGGTAGTCAAAGGAGAAAATTTCCCTCAATCCCCTCAAAAATTCCCAGTACACATATTTAATTTCCCACCACGTTTGGTTTTCTTGTCATTTCATCAATTTTACCCTGTTAACTGCTCGCGTACCCCCTGAAAATCGCACATGTACCCGTGGGGGTACGCACACCACAGTTTGGGAACCACTGATTTAGATAGTTTCAAGAAATAAAGAAAGAGCTGAGACACCACAAGAATGACAAATTACACAGATTTACTTAATTTTTCTTCTTGTTTGATAAATAACTTAGATACTTCAACAATACATTGTTGTTTGTTAAACTTCTGCGACATCTCTATTACCATAAGAGGAAAGGGATTATGAATGTAATCATCTTATGTGTGATTCTCAAGCATGTTCTCCTTTTTTTTCTGGTGGGATTTCTTCTAGTTTTACTAATGATTAGTTTATCTTTGTGTATGTTCATCACTGTCTATCAATATAGAATATAAAATTAACCAGCAAAGACATAAAAAAATAAAAACATTTACCCTAAATTGACTTATAAACATCTAAGAAAGTTACTTCTGAACTACAGTTTTATTTATTGGTTGAGTTTTCTAACCTCTGTGGGGCCTCCTGTTCCAGGGAAGAAGTTGCCATCATCATGGCGGTGTATAGACAAGTATAGAACACGTGGATCATCATAGAACATCTGCTGTGTGCCGTTGCCATGATGAACATCCTAGAATCAATCATAAATATTAGAGATGAGTTGAATCTAATATTACTCGAATCCGAATCTCAAATTCGAATTTACATTTTATTTTCAAATCTCAAACCTGAATCCTAACAAATCGTTAGAAATTTTAATTGTTTACAAATAGACCTACATTACACAATATAGGCCTAAACTGTAAATTAAGAGTTATTTTAATCGTGCTTTCAACTTTAATCAACCACAACCACCCCTCGCAAAATACTGGTTAAAATCCGGCCAAATTAAACAAGCTAGACTCAAATTATTGTTTAAAAATCAAATCAATCAAAACTTGAGTGTATTTTAGTTATTTTTAAAAGTGTTGATAGAATGGGTTAAATTTCTTAAAAAAAATTGTGAATTAAACAAACAGATTAAGCGTAGTTACCTTTTGATCAACTTCATCATTGAAGGATTATAATTTATTTTAATAAAAAAGCAAAAATAAAAATACAAACAGATTTAAAAAAATAAACTAAAACAACATGCTTAACAATTAAACATACAAAGGAAATAGTGAACTCAATAATGCCTAGGTATGTATTATTATTATTTTCTTTTATATGTATTATCTATCTTCGTGTAGAAAACAAGAAATATATTTGATTCTTGCAATATATCGATTTCTGAGAATACATTCGATTTAAAACACGAAAACATATTTTCGACTCTTGCAATATGTTCATTACCATTTTACTAGGTAGGACTACATTTTAATTTATTTACTATTACTTCATAACACATTAAAAGTTAAATCAATTTAAAAACAAATAATGAATTAGCAAGTCGTTATTTGACTCTTAAAACTCGATAGCACTTACTAAGTGATCAGATTACCTGAATCATTTTAAACAAACAATCAATATAAAATACGTAGGCTGGTAGGCATAAACAAACAGTTTTATCGGTGTCTAAATGTTGACACCCAACAAAATATCTAACCTAAAGATTGTATGAAATAAATTGGGGTTCTGTGCATAGTTGTAGATCATTAAAACCAGTTGAGTAGTAAGAATTAACAGTCATGTTTCTTTAATCATCACTTTGGCGAGTAAACATATATACGTCATGGCGAATGACTTTGTATTGTGTGTAATGTGTTCCCATTTCTGTTAAAAAAAGCTGTAATTTGTTTGATTTAATTTGAGTTTATTTGTAATTCTAGTTTTGATTTTCAGTTTTTATGAGTTTTAATGTGTTCATTAAAATATTTACAAGATTGTTCATGAGGTTAAAGTTTCAGAAGTGAGCATGCGCTGAAATGGTTGAGTCCAAGTTTCCCATAGAGGTGGGAGGGTAGGGTACTAGGCACGTTAGATTTTCTACACCTAACCATTGTTATTTAAAAAACAATTTATTTTATTCATGCTTATTTCTTTTGTCTGACAAAATAATGATTATGGATTAAGTTGTGCTTTACAAGTAGGCCTAACTTAGTAATTTTTGAATTCAAAATATTATGCTTTGTTTATGAGTTGAAAGATTCGACCATCGAATCCAGTAAAACACCGAAATCTCGAATACTTGTCAGGATTCGGTAATTTAAAGATTCGAGTGGCCAATCTCTAATAAATTTGCATTTCCTGTCTTTGTCCTTTATGTTATTCCTTTTAGATGTTCCTATCTAACTTCTCCATTATTCTTTACAAATTTCCTTTTTCTTCCTTTTGTGTTTTTTGGTTTCCTCTTTTAGGAAGTTGCGTTGCGTGTTTCACACTCTCTTCTGATGAGTTCCAATCAAATAAAACCTAGGTTGGGGGACTGGGCAGTGGCAATCAATTTTCTTCAAGATGCAGCCACTATCCCTTTGTCCAATGGCAACAATGTACAGTAAAACCTTGGATTGCGAGTAACTTGGTCTGCGAGAGTTTTGTAAGACGAGCAAAAATTTTCAATAAATTTTAACTTGATAAAAGAGCGATATCTTGCAATACGAGTAGTACTATGGTTATGCTTTGTCTGCTGAGCAGTGTAATTGGATTGGTTCTTTGTTAAAGTCGCACAAAAAGAAAAATATTTGAGTGAGCCAACATATAGCAGTGATTCCGTTAGTGACAGTGAAAGTCGTCCTAAACAATAACCCACCTCCTCCTCTCCTCTCTCTCGTCTACCTTACACTAGCCACCATTAAATTTAATTAATACATTTGATTACAGTACAGTTACATTTAAATAACGAAAATAAAAAAGGTATTAATCATTCTTAGATTAAATATTTTTGGGTTGTGGGACGAATCATCTGAGTTTCCATTATTTCTTATGGGGGAAATTCACTTTGATATACGAGTGCTTTGTATTACGAACACGTTTACGAAACGAATTATGCTCGCAATCCAAGGTTTTACTGTATAGTGTGAACTGTGTTCTTCTTTTCATTATAAAAGCCATTAAATGTGTTGGTTCCCTTTTATATGTTTCTATCCACCTCTCCTGTACCTTCTTCCCAATATAATACAAACATTTTAGAAAGATTTTAAGTTTTTTTTTAATTGTTCAACAAAAGAAGCAAGTGAGAGTGTATGACAAGGCAAGAATACAATGCTAAAAACTTCTTGGAGTTAAGAAAGTTTTCAAAGACAAGTTTTATTTTTAAACTGCTTGCTCTGATTGACATAATATTATCGTTGATCAGAAAATTCAGTTATATCTGTCAGAATGTAAATGCCTGTATTTAGACAATCTTTCTTATGCTTATTTGAAAGCACAAGATGATGAAATTAAAGAGTGGAAAATAGCTTAAGAAAAATTCTCATTACTAAATAAGGAAATGGAGTCCCTGATAAACAACATTTATGAGGACTGCTCAAGCCTTTCCAAGAATCTTCAGAAAATTCAACTGGATGACCAATCACTTGCTGTTATTATTATTATTAGCACTGCGTCTTACTACCCGTTCGGGTTATACGCACTTACGCTAATGTGCAATGGTAGGGTGATTATTCACAAGTTGTGATTAATACACGTCTTGTCAGAGGTGAAGGAAGGGTTTGGCATTCAGATAAATCTGTGCCGGGGCCGAAGATTGAACCCTGGACCCCTAGCACAGAAGTCTGACACCTTACCCCTAGACCACCAGGTCACCCCACTTGCTGTTGTTAGGTATATTAGGTACACCAGATGGATGTAACTTCAAAAGTGCAAGAAAAGTGTTGGAAGCCCTGTGTAAAACGTTATTGGAGACACTTGAATAAAGGATAATAGAACCTCCAAGTGTAAAAAATATGCAACTATGTTTCAGCAGCAAGTATTTAACAAGCACTTCAGTTTTAGACAAAATTTTAGAGTAGCAAATTCAAGAGTCACTAAGAACACAAACAACTGGGGTTAGTGAAAATGGGGATAATTAACTATGATGTAAGAGATTCTCTATTAAAAACCTTAAAAAATAATTGTTTGGACACACATTTTTTCAAAAACCTAAGGTCTATGGAAGTCAATCCGAACTTGATAATTTGTGATAATTCTGTAATAAAGGAAGCAGTCACAAATGAAAACGTGTTTCTTCACATTCCTGCCACCTTTATGTCCTGTAGAGTTACATGATGTTGTGAAACACTGCGAGTCAGTTGGATCATTGAAAGGCAGCCACTTACATTACCGCAACATTAAGTACCTATGACACAATTTTCATGAAGTTTTCATCTCTTTTGGAATGGCGCACCTGTCCACAATGCTTCATGCCTTCTAAAGGAATCCTCAGACAGGCATTTCAATGGAGAAAAGTACCACTTTAACAGGTTTACTTCTAGTTCATACGGGAGAGCCAATGACAAACTTCATGAGCAAATGAGAAGGCTGCCATTTCTACAACTACATTTTGTAATTAATTGTTTTATTAAAAGTAAGTGTAAATTTGTATTTTACAAACTATAGTAAAAATCCTTATTCCCTCCAGCCTCCATAAAATGTTCAGTGTCGTTTTTTTTATCTATAGTCTTTGGGGGAATTTTGTATGAAAATGTTATGTTCTGAGGAAATATTGGGTTCCTAAACATATTCTGCATCCTTGACACACTTTAGTTAAAATATCAACTTACCCAGTCTAGAATTAGAATCTTGCGAACATCCAGTCTTTGCTGAAGCAGTCTGGTTGCTATGGCGACAGAGTTGAAAAAACAGAAGCCCATTGCTTGTGATGTTTCTGCATGGTGACCTGGAGGACGAACTATCGCAAAGCCATTCTTTATGTCACCAGTTGCCGCTGCAAACAAATACAATTATCCTTAAGGTCCCTTGGATACAGTGTTGCAGGATTGTTTCGAAATGGTCCAGACACAAAAAACAAGTGCTCCTTATATCCCATCCAAAATGGAGAATATGATACAAAGTTAAACAACATTTAGTAGTGTGAACATTTTCATAAAAAAGGAACACAAGAAGAGATATAGTCTGAATGAGGGATGGAATGTCTCTCTATATCTTGTGTTCCTTTTTGTTGTGTTTCTGCCAGTCATTTTGAGTGACCATTCAAAGTCACTTGATGTCATCCTTGTTAAGATTTTGAACCCTGCCCCGTTTTACAATTCCAGGATGTCCAAAAGATTTAGCCCAGCATTGATAACGTCCACAAATAACGGCTTTTGGTTTTTTCCCTGCCCCTTATGATGCCACATTAAAACAAAAGCATAAATTCTAGCAGCCCTTCCCTTCAAGTCAGATACTGGGTCTGGACACGCTACAACACAGGAACAGTATTCATGCTGTATATATTCTGTTCCAATACAAAGTTTTGAGTGGAGGGATGGAAAGATTTGAGATTAGTATGCACAACAGGGACAACGATGTTGAAAGAGATTTATGGTAGCCATTAATTGGAAGAACAATGTTATTTTGATTATTGTAAATAAAGCATACTTTTTTAGTGAATATGTTAAAATTCCTCAGAAATTTTATAAAATTCCCTGACATTTCCATGTTTGCCATGTCGCTGGATATCCTGTTGTCTTGCAATTTTTCTGGTAAGAGTGAAGGATCTGTCTTATATTTCACTTATTTTTATAGAAACAGAATGTAGATGAATACTAAACCATTAACAGACATAAAATACTATGTTTATGTTCTTCTCAAATATGTTGTTCATTCAATCAACCATTGCAACTTTTTTTTAGAAGTTATTAAGTAAATAGGCTTAGAAGTGAACACTGAAAAAACTATGCATATGATAGCACATAGAACACAGATTGAGAACGTAATTTAAATATCAATGTGAATAACATATCATTTGATATGGTTAATGAGTTTAAATAATTAGGAACAATTTTAGCTAGAAATAATGATATTAGATTGAAAATTAGGAAAATAATAGTCAGGAAATAAATCCTATTACTTAGTCAGTAAGTTGATAACATCTCACCTGCTGTCAAGGAATGTAAAACTCAAACTTTACAAAACAATAGTTCAACCGCTTACTTTCTATGAGAGTGAAACGTGGTCTCTTACCTTACATAAAGAAAACAAATTTAGGTTGTTCTAAATCAAGGTGCTTAAGACAATACTTGGTTAAAAAAAGGGATTAAGCTAATGGAGAGTGGAGGAGGTTACATGATGAGTTACATACCCTGTACTCATCACAAGACATTGTTAGGATAATAAAGTTTCATAGGTTATGGTGGGCAGGACATGTAGCGTGAATGGGAGAATCTAGAACCTTGTTCAGGGTGTTGACTGGCAAACCCAATGAGATGAGACCATTGGGTGGACCAAGACGTACATGGGAGGATAATATTAGAATGGGGGTAATGAGGTAGAATGGATGGATCTAGATCAAGATATGGATAGGGGGGGCGGGGAAGGCAAAGGAGGGAATTGCCCTGGGCCTCACATCCAGAAGGCTACATTTCACATCACATAGTATACAGAGAATTAACAGCAATAGCTATTCGCTTAGTGATAGGATTACATTCCAAATTCCTGAAAACTAGAGATGGGTTGAATCCACTATATCTCGAATCCGAATCTACATTTTATTTTCGAATCCAGTCTTTAATTTACTTTAAAACGTGTTGATAAAATGAGTTAAGTTTCTAAGAAAAACATTTGAAATAATCAAACAGATTAGGCCTAGTTACCTTTTGATCAACTTTAACCATCTTGAGGTATTATAATTTATTTTGATAAGAAAGGTAAAATAAAAATACAAACAGATATAAGACTAAAAAAACATGCTTAACAATTAAACATACATTGGAAATAGTGAACTAAATAAAGCCTAAGTATGTATGTATATATGTATTATTATTATTGTTATTATTATCTTTTATATCTATTATCTATCTTTGCATAGAAAACAAGAAATATATTCGATTCTTGCAATGTATCAATTTCTGAGAATACATTCTATTTAAAACATGAACATATTTTCGACTCTTACAATAGGTTCATTCCTATTTTATTAGGCAAGTTTGGGTTTTAATATCTTTACAATTGCTTCAATAACATATTTGAAATAAATAATAAACTCTTAGTTAAAATCAATTTAAAAACAAATTATGAATTAGCAAGTCGTTATTTGATTCTTAAAAGTCGATAGCACTTATTAAGTGAGCAGATTACCTGAATCGATTCTAAACAAATAATCGATATACAATATGTAGGCCGGTAGGCGTAAATAAAGTTTTATTGGTGTGTAACTGTTGACAGTCTTTATTTTTCATGAAACCCAACAAAATATCTAACTTAAGGATTGTATGAAATAAATTTGGGTCCTATGCATAGTTGTAGATAATTAAAACCAGTTGAATAGTAAGAATTAACAGTCATGTTCATTTAATCATCACTCTGGTCACTCTGGCTGCTGGCGAGTAAACATATACATCATGGCGGCTGACTGTGTATCGTGTGAAATGTGTTATTATTTCTGTTGAAAAAAAAAGTAATTTGTTTGATTTATTTTGAGTTTATAATTCTAGTTTTGGTTTTAATGGGTTCATTAAAATATTTACAAGATTGTTCATGAGGTGAAAGTTTCAGAAGTAAGCATGCGCTGAAACGGTTGAGTTCAAGTTTCCCATAGGGTTGGAAGGGTAAGGTATTAGGCACGTTAAATTTTCTACACCTAACAATTATTATTTTTTTTAAAAAGAAGATTTTATTCATGTCTAGCTTTTTTGTCTGACAAAATAATGATCATGGATTAAGTTGTGCTTTTCAAGCAGGCCTAATTTAGTAATTTTTGAATTCAAAAATCAAAATATGCTTTGTTAATGAAGTGAAAGATTCGACCATCGAATCCAATAAAACACCGAATCCTCGAATCTCGAATATTTGTGAGGATTCGGTGGATTCAAGGATTCGAAGATTCGAGTGGCCCATCTCTACTGAAAACCCTAACTTCATGTAATTTAAGATTTACGTTAGTTGAAAGATGTGCTGCAGTACAGTAGAATAAGCCACCATTGTGCCACTGCTGTTAGTCCACATAAAACTAACAGTGCACTGGTGTTAAGAGGAATTTACTTTGGTTAACTTAATTGGATTGATTGCATTTAATAAAGTACAGTCATTTAATGGGTTGATCAAGATTTCATAAAACAAGAGAAATTATTAAGTAACATAAGTACCAAGTACATATCAATATATTGTATCGGCTTAGTGCTAAAACTGAAAAACTGCCGTACTCAGATTTTTCCACCCCAGACCTCACATTTTCTTAAAACGGCCCTGGGATAGGGTGTAATGAGGTGGACTAGATAGAACTAGCTCAAGATAGAGATAGGGTGTAATGGGGTAGACTGGAAAGAACTAGTTAAAGATAAGGATAGATGGCGTACTACTGTAAGTATGAATATTAACTTTTGAATTCATAATGCCATGGAGTAAGTAATAAACAAAGACAGGAAGTAATAAAGAAATGCTAGATAAGCTAATAGTATAAATGTTAATGTACTTATTTCTTTTATCACTTAATTTTTGAAAATATTTTTTTTTTGTAAATAAATAAAGATAGAAATTATACACAGAGAAAAAGTAGGATATACATATTTGAAAACTAAATTCTCTTGCAAAGAACTACCCATTTAACTCTCTTTTCAGTGATTGTTGAAATGCTCAGCTGTTTACCTTTGAATGCCAGATCCACGACACACCCGACAGCCATGCGAGCAGCGGGTGCTGTGTGGAGCTCATTCCATGTCGTGTCAGAATCAACTCCGATACCTCCACAAGGCAACCTCACAAAACTCTTGATAGGCAGCTGAGAGAGCTTGCTCATATCAAGCTTTTGGCGGTTGAGTGGATTCGTTCCTGATCACAGAGAGAAAATAATTTCCCTGTATTTATTATTAATAATGGCACAAAGCTAGTTTGGTGTTACTGTATTGACCCAAAAATAGCCTTTATAAAACCTCGGCCTAAAATCACACCCGTAGATAATAAGTAACAAATGTTGTACTTTTGAGGACTGGATGTAGTTATATCAATACATATTGAAATAATTTATAATTTCCACAACAGATGGTGTTCTCAATTGCTTCGCTTCAAAAAGTTATTTAAAAATGGATGGACCTTTATTTTAATAATAAAAATTTAAATCTAGGCCCAAAATGCTGACAGAATTAAATAGTAAAACCTTCTATAGATGCGACAACTTTTATAACTTGTTTTTAGAGACTTTTGGTTGCTGTTTGTTGGCTACCGTTATTATATTGTGATAAGAAATTAGTGTATTTGTTTAACAAGTTTGGAATAGTATAGATATTTGTTATGATACTTCGCTTTTTAAGATATGACTAAATAAATATTTTTATCTTTTAATTTATTTATTTTTTTCTAAGAAAATATGACCATTAAGTTCCAAATTTATTTTACAAACTAATTTAATATGAAATTACAATGTAAAAAATTGTATTTCTGGCTGAACGAAAGAGGTAACCATTCAGTGGCCCCACTTACCTTGCAGAGTTGGAATGAAGTTGCTATTTTAATAAATAATACATATATCATGATTAAAAAACCATCTCTCAGCCAATGATTAAGACATAGTTATAATAAAAAAGTATTTAAATCTTAGATATAAGATATGTGAATAATATAATCATTAGGAAAGCTAAGGAACTAGGGTTTATTTGATTACTTTCAGAGTGAAATAGTTTTAGACATAAATATTTATTTTCCTTTCAAAGGGATCTGATCATATTAGGGTGTGGTCTATATTCAGGGATGGCTTATTTTTGGATCAATACAGTATTTAATAAAATTATTATAAACTTACACCACTGTTACTTCAACATTTCAGTTTAACTTGACTTGAAATGAACTAAAGTTGAATTTACTTTTAATTAATTTCACAAACACTGCCAATTTGATTTTTTTTTTCCATTCTTTTGGGTTACAAGCATACATATTACCTCCTACATTAATGGAGTAGAGAAGAGAAAGCTATGTACCTGCATTTGCATGGAGGTAGATTGGAAAACCATAAGGGAAAATCTACCCTCAGTACAACTAGCAGATTCAAATGTTGTGCTTACCAAAAAGGAGAGCATGTGCCTCACTGTGGCAGGTTTGTATTTCCTCAAAGGTGGCCTTGCGAGATCTTACACGATCACATCTCTGCACCAGCCCTGTCTCCACCAATCTGGCCCACACGCTCTGGAGTCGCCCTCCGTGCTCTGGATGACTGCTGTTGTCGCCACAGATACAAGCGTGCTTCAACATTAGACTGTCAAATGCCAGCCCTGTTGTGGCCACGCCTCGAGGCATCCCTCCCCTACTACAATGGTTGATAACTGGGGCTGGTACCGGTATGGGGCCATCTGTGGGTCCCAGGGCTACTAACGGACTGGACAGGGCCCGTGAAAGTGGGCGTGCCACGTGTGACGAGCGTGGTCCAAACGCAGAGCCTAGAGTAACAAGGTCTGGTGTTCAGTCCCACCATAAGGCGTTTTGTTAAAACATGTGACACATATAAACATATCTAAATATTAAATAGATAAATGTTGAGATCAAATAGTATAAAATGAAATATTAAAATATGTGATTCTAGTAGGGTGTAAATAGAGTGTTTTATACATGCTTAACACACAAGTGGGATCTTTAGCACCTTGAAAGAAAAACCACACACACACACACATATGTATTTGAACACACTGGGAATCAACCCAGACTTTCAGATGTGATGTGGATGGTCGTTGTCTGAAGTAAGATGATGCCTGCTCTGCACAGTTCTCTGCCGCAGTTTATTAAAAACAATAACTGGATTAATCCTTTCTTTGTTTTTGATGTGTAATTTGTCTGTTGTCTAAATTATATTGCTCTTGTTGAAAGAGCTAAATATTCCAGATATTATCGTTTATGTTTAGTGGTATTTTATAACTGGATCCTGCCTCTTTTACAATTTTTTTTGTTAGAAATTGCCAAGGTGTCATTATTGTCTTTTTTAATCTCTATTGGTTTTAACATCCTTTATTAAATATTTTTTTAATTCTCTTATGTTGTAACACAACAAGGTAGGGATGAGAAGAGCTTATTTGAGGAAATGCACATAAATTATGAACCTTCTTTTCTAAATGTTGTATCTTTTTCAAAATTTGATGTTCAATTAAATTATTTTAGCTTATGTATTAATTAAACTAACGGTTTTAAGGATAAGGAAAGTTATATTTATATGAAGTGTACCTGAATTTGCAGGTAAAACCAATGTTTTGGAAACAAATTGGGCATTTGGATATGAAAAATTTGAGATGGCTTGATTCCACTATTTCTCGAATTTGGGTCTTAAATATGAATTTTCATACTGTATAAAAATCTCAAATTCAACGTGAATCTTAATAAGCATGATAAACCTAAGAGTTTAGCTTTCTCACAATGATTTTTCTTCTTCAATTCTGAATCTGTTCACATTATGTAATGTTATGTTATGATTATGCTTGTCCTATAATTACGTTGGGTCAAAAAACTAGTAGAGTATATATCTTAATAACTCTAGATATATATTTAAAATAAAAAGAAATAGTGAAAAAAATATCTAATTTTTAAAATCTCAAATCTGAATTTTTTATATCCTTTAAAGACAAAGGAATTCTAAATCCCCTGCCTAGTAAACACATTAAAATGGGTCCATAGGTATTCTCAAGGAAATCAAACTATTAAACTCAGATGAATTTAGGCTTGGCTCTATAATAGAAATAAGAATATTCTGAAGTTTTGTGGCTGTGAATTTTTTTTCTTTGTATCATGTCTTACCACCCATCTAAGCTGTATGAATTTTAACTATGCTAGTAAGGTTGGTGAAGGTGGTATTTATAGGAAATATACCACCATTTGCAAGAAGAACACCCTCCATACACCTAGCTAGTATTTGAATACCGACCTCCCTGTAGATGGCAAACCAAACTAGCCTGAACCTAATATTTAGTCCAAGTACCATCAACAAGATCCGCACACACAAAGTGCCCCCATTACTCAAACAACACCAATGATTACAGCTGTTGAATGCCGAGCAGCTAAGTTGAGACATTCAATGAGCCTCGTGTTTCACAATCAATATTAATTTGATATATTGTTATAACACTCAGAAAGTAAATAGACTCACCCTCTCCAACTTGCAGCGTGTGCCTCATCATAAGGTCCCTCTGTTGCTGTAAGAACTGTTCTCTGTCCCGCTGTTGCTTTGAGATTTCACTCTCCTCGGTCCTTCTCTCTGTCAGATCTATCACCTGAACACATTATATATTGTCGGATTATCTCTCACCTGAACCTGCGTCTACAGATACAATATTACAATGTACATGTCAAATCTACTATTATGGAAAGTCGTGACAGCTTGTAAATTAGATAATGTGCATCTTAATTGTTTTGAATTTTACTTATTCATAACTATTACAGCCTGTAAGAAAATTCATCAATAGTCGATGTTTAAAGTAGGAATTATTACTTATTATTAGTTGTTCTGTCTTACAACAGGTCCAATAATTCTGTCAATGAACTTAGACCACCAATGCCTCCTCCATAAGCTCCCAGAATTTTCTTCTTTCCTTCAAGTAATTCATTATTTGAATCCTCCTCCTTACTAAGCTCCTTTTCCCCTCAACCTTTCCTTCTATGAGGAGGTGCAGATACAGTTCCTCCTAAGGGTGTGTTTGATATAGTTTGCTTTGTGCCAAAGAATCACATCCAAAATGGATCTCTCCTCACCCATACTTCTTAGGAATTCTTCATTTAACACCCTGTCTGTCCACCTGATCTTCTCAAGTCTTCTCCAGCCCTACATTTCAAAGCTCTCCAAGTATTTCTATTACAACTTCCTAAGAGCCCAAGTTTCTGCTCCATACAGCTCCAAATGTAGCATTTCATCAGTTTATTCCTTAGTTCCAAACTCAACATGCCGGTCACCAGTAGCCTCTTCTTGTTGTAAGCTTCCTTGGTAATGGTGATCCTCGACCTTATTTCCTTGGTGCAGTAGGCATCCATCTGTTGTCAGACGACCTACCAGGTACTCTAACTGGTCAATGTTTTCCAACTCATTTCCAATTTTGATTTTCAGCGGCTCTTTATTTTTTGAAATCACTATCTCTTTTGACTTCTCGATGTTGATCTCCATGCCATATCATCTCCCTATCTCCACTACCCAGTCTTTCATTCCCTGCAACTCTTCTTTACTTGTGGCCAGCAATGCTAGATCATGTAAATATTTTATTGTGTTCGTCACACGTCCTATCTTGAAATTGCCACATCCCTCCAGGGCTTCCATGACCAGCCATTCTATATTAAAGATGAACATACAGGCTGACAAAGATCATCCCTGTCTAACTCCTCTTCATGTCTCTCCATTTCTCAGCCTCACTTTCCCTCGTCCCAAGTACAGATCTGTTTTCAGACTTCTGTCCCTCTAAGGGCCGGTCTTATGACTGCCGGATAAATATCCCTATCGGGAGGTTAAAGTTAGCAACCAGATAAAGGTTATCAGCTACTTTAATATTTTATATGTATTATGAACTGAATTTATCTTCCGGATAGCTGTGTGTAAGGTACATATATTTTTACGCAGAAAATGCAAGGTTATTACTGTTTTCACCGGTGTGCGCATGCGTATAAACCCTGCTGCTACCGCTACAACCTGGCGAGTGGCTACAACGCTAAACATTTCGTCACCCGAGAATGCAAGTGTTAAATCTCCAAAAAAAAAGTTACATTTGAGTTATTTGGTGATTACTTATATTTAGAATGCACATGGTTCCCCTGTGATGAAAATGAAACTGCTATAGGCACCGTGCAAAGTGCAGACTATATTGTTATTGACAACACAAGCGTGCAAGACAGCCACACTTTTAAGTTCTTGCATGGTAAATTCAGGAGGCATCATGTTTACTGCGATCAGATACTCGAAAAACCTAAAACATAGTTTGATGAGTTTAGTTATGAGCTCTTCGCACGTGCCAGGTTTTCGATAAATTGAAGATTGTCAGAAAGACCGGCCTGCCATTCCATTCCTACATATTTTATTTTTCCTGATCTACTATCACTAGCTTTACAACAATTATTATTATTATTATTATTATTATTATTATTATTATTATTATTATTATGTTAAATACTTTAAATCACTTTTGGTTGTTAACACTATTTATAATATTATATTCTACCTTTCTTGTAAATTAGTGAATAGATAAATCTCAAGTTATAATTGGTGTCCACCTTGTCCGACAATAATTCAGCTCTGTCATTAATACATCTACCTTCTGTGTTAAGTGTACTGGGTTCGATTACCGACATGATATATATTAATCTTTGGTGAATTGTCAGCCTAGGAACAGGATGTTGAGAATTTCATAGTACTGTATTAATTTATTTTATAAGTCATGTGCTGATATCATAAGTGTGTTCAGAAAGTGCATATTAAATATCCTCAATAATACAATAACTAAAAATATTTAAAGGGATGTAGTGCATTATATCAGACAAACCATCTCTTATTATTACTTCCATTATTAAATCACTATTATAATGTCCAGCCTACGTTCAAACACAATAGTCAATCAGTGATCGAACGGAATGACAGACAGGTCTATCTAACAATCTTCAGTTTATCAAAAACCGGGCGCACGTGAAGAGCTCGTAACTAAAGATATCAAACTTTGAAAAGTATGGGTGTTAAAGGAATAAGTCTTTTATCAAAATATAATACAGTTAATGATGATCATTTTGCACACTTATACTACCTATATGTCTCAATTAGAAAAAAAACTTTTACACAGAGTGAAAATGTCTGCACTAAAAACCTCATTATAGCTATTTCATTAGAAAACAATTTTTTCAAAGCAAACCAAATGGAATATGGGAATTTTAATGATATCTTCATGTCTTTTAAGGTTTTTATAACACATTCTGAAAAAAATTACTGTGACTATCCAAGTAGTTTACAAGAAACTGTGAGTTATGTTTTAGGATTTTTGAGTATTTGATCGCTGTAATCCTGATGCCGCTCAGATTTTGCCAGCAAGAACTTATGAAGTCATCACGAGTCGCGCCACCAGTACTGGAGTACATAGCCTGCCTATATAATTGATTGAGAGGATACAAACTTGAGTTGTCATCTAGTAACATTGGTTGTATACACATAATTTAACTTCAATGTTCTTTTACACAAAAGTGGAAAATTGGACATAGAACACTTGCATTCTCGGATGACGATTTGTTAAATAATGGCGGCTAAACGAGTGCAAGGAAACAGATGGCGTAACGTGGGCGTAGAAACTAGGTTCTCTTGCAAGTACTAATTTAGGTGTCTGTCAAAATGTGGTCAATAATTTGGTACAACATTTACAAAATTTAATTTAATGTACTCGCATTTAAATAATTTGTTCTAATATAATTATAACTCTACAAATAGTTTGTCAGTTTTTATAAAAGTGTGAATTAAATGTTCTAACTTTATATAAGCCTATAGTTAGAGGCTGGGCATGTGCCTACTAAACACATGAACCTAGATTTTAACCTAAAACAGATTCTGATAGGCGAAACCTCATGAAAAACAATAAGTCTCTATGGCAAAGCTCATTTTGAATTAAATAGCCAAAGCTATTATTTATGCTTTTAGTGGGAATTAATCCATCTAGATATCATATTCTGAAAATTGAAAAATGACACTTAGACACGGGATTCCCGGGTTCGATTCCCGTGTCCAGGTGTCATTTTTCAATTTTCAGAATATGAAAAGCTCATTTTAACTTTCAGATAAATTTTATCAGGTATTTAAACCTCCCGATAAAAATGTGATGGATAAATACATTTTATATGGAAGATAAAATGTTATCTGGCAATCATAAGATGCACTTTTAACTTAAAGACCAGATAAAATTATTTATCAGCCAAATTAATATTTATCCAGGAGTCATAAGAGCCACCCTAAGTAGATGCCGATCTTTCTTGAGTATTTCCATCAATAGTGAAAGATAGATATTTCTGGTACTGGTATAGGCCTTGCCCTTCTATTATGTTTAAAATGTTTATTGAATCCAGCAATCTGAACTATTTTTCATTAATTACACTAGAAAGTGTGAAGACATGTTGCACATACCTCAGCAGACTCATCTGCTTCTGATGCTTCTTCTAATTGTATTCCACCCGTTTGACTCCTGCTGCCCGCCCGTGTCAGCACAGTTTGGCGAATTTGCTGAAATACATTACAAAACATGAAGCAGTCAGTTTAAATCCATAAATATCATACATCATATATAAAAATGTAAAATATTTGCTAACATAAACTATAAATGATTTCTTAAATCTGAATTAAGACTTGTGTACCATTGACAAATGATATCTTGCTTATCATGTCTATTACAACATAAACAATGAGAACACTTTTTATGTAAATTAATTATACTAATACTTTTTTACCATTTTTGTCACTTTGTTACTCTAGCAACTAAACACATATAATTCCTTTTACTAACATGTAAATAGCTTTGTACTACTGATAATATTATGCATAAAATCAGTTGTATCGCAAAAAATACCGAAATAAATATCTTCAGCTTCTAAATGTTAGTTTATTATATTCGAAGATTTGAGAAAATATCGGATTCAAGACTCAAATCCTTAAAAAAAAAGTTTTTCTTCAATTGAAATTTGTTTTAAAACCCTATTCGTGGTTCAGAGCTATTAATAATTATAGGATGAACTTAAGAACCAGGGCCAGACCAGTAATTTAACACTTAACTCTGAATGTATGAATGGATTACAAGAATTTTTTAAACATTTAGTTAACATTTCTATTTTTTACTATTCCATTATATTTCTAGTTCTTCTTAAGTTCATAATTTTTTCCTAGATTTGGATGTGAATTAATATTCAGGATTTGAAAGTTAAATAAAGATATGTATTCGTTAAATAGTGGATTCGACCCAACTCTACAAAGAACACAATCCTACAGGTGAATTAAACACAAACACCAATATTTTTTTAAATAATAGGATTTTTTATGCAAAATCTTGTGGTTTCCCTGCTTGGACAGTTTAGACCTTTCTAAAAAATTATTGTTGTTTACTTTTAATTTTGACTCTGAAGAAAATGTTTTGTATAACGTGCAACCTCAAATTATTTAAAGACATTTGACCTTCAGGTACATAATAAACTCATAACAAATGTTTATTTGTAATTTATGTAAGTAGCATTTATTATTTTATTATTATTATTTATTAGAGACATGGCAACTTCAAAGCAGTTTAAGTAGGTAAGAAACTAAATAATACATTTAACTTCCCTATATAGAGTTTTGATTTGAATTGTGGCTTCCGCAAATAGTTAAAAAATAAATTTTAAGTAAGCAGATTGCTAGTAGCTCAGAACAAAACATTGTTTGATAATATAAGGCCCAATCTATCAGTGATTTAAAATTAGTCATAAATAGAAACATCACCTCAGTACATTTAGTCGTAATACAAATTATGTAGACTGTAAACAGGATAATAGAGACTAATGCCTTTATCCATGGGACCACTGATGGGATGTTAGTTATTGTAATAAAAACAAAAATGTTTGTCTAGTAAATGTTTCAAATGCAAATAAAGCAACTTTAAACATTTGTGATATAACTATTCTAATCAAAGTGCTAATTTTTCAAACATCCAACACTTAAGCTCGGTCAGTAGCGTGTCTTCCTAATGTCCCAGGTTTGATTCCCAGAATGGCTGAAAATATATCATTGATAAAAATATGGGTTTACCCTTTCACATTGATAAATTGACGGGCAGGGACTGGAAGTTGTGCCTGTTCTAGTTTAAGTTGGATTATAAGGCATATGAAGCTAGGACAGGCCTAGCAAGACGGTAGTGTAAAATATATGGCTTGAATAAAAAACTGACCCAGGCCACAGGCTGGAAATAGTAATGGATGTAAAGTAAATTTATTCAAACGTATTTTAGTTCAAGTACATCATTTATAAATCTAGTTTTCAATATAATCAATAAGTTTCGAGAAGCTTCACATGTAGATTATTTTAAACTATGAAAGCCAATTAATATTTGTGAACCGGAGCACCAACTCCCTGAGACAGAGTCAGATCATAGTTAAACACTGGTGCAACTGCATTTAGAAGAGAACAAAATTTATCTTTGCCTGAGAGCCCATGAACTGCAAGGACTTAAAGACTAAACCTGTTTGATTTTTGAAATGCACCAATTTACAATATTCTGTTAATACAAAAATTTTAAAATTATGGCGATGACAAATTGTGAACAGTTGGTCTTAAGACGTTTCAATACCATTATTGGTATCTAAACTCTGAGTTAGCAATGCTTGTTATTTGCTATGAGCAACTGTCTCCTGAGCTTAAAATGTGCAAAATGACATAAGGCCCTGAAACATAGACATGGACAAAGAGAGATTTAAATATATTCCAGGCTGCAGAGATGAGTTTTCTATGAAGTAGTGAAAATGTTTAGGGGTGTGCCAAGTCCACATTTTCAATCAGAAGCAAAGTCAATTCAAATAATATAAAATATTCTCGAATCTAGGCTCGAATATTTAAAAAAATAAATGCAAACACTAAATGGAAATAACAGCAGAAAATTAAAAAAATAATCATAAATGTGTGTTTTAATTTTTGTTTTTTGACCAAGCTTCGGAATTGTCGAATCCAAAATTTCACTTTCAAATCAAAGTCGAAGCAAACACATACGAAGCCAAGTCATCGAATAGTGAGAAGCTGAGATATGAATCTGACGCCATCTTGAATTGGCCGCAATCTTGAACCTACAGGGTCGGAATCAATGTCTCCACTTGTATAAATATTCATGAGGGTCCAATTGAGGTGTGTTCCAAAGCTATAATATATCTAATATATCTAATCAACTTTAACGTTTAAAACTTTAATTTCAACCTTTATTCAACAAACCTACTAATATCATGAAAAGTATAAAAGTGGCAAAATCAGAAAATTCTTGTTTTTGAGTATTGTTACTCTACACTTTTGTTGTAAAAAACCCCCAACTAAATGGGCAATGGTTACCGGCAATATCTGAAAAAGGGCTTATCGGCCCAGTCCTTTTTTATATATACAATTACTAAATCTATGTTTCATCGATTAAATAATTAATTTTTTAAACAATATATATAATATATAAAAAATTGAGCAAATAATTTTTAGTAATTTTGCTATAATTTAGGCTACTTTAATTATAAACATTTATGAAACATAAATTAAAACTAAATTTACATCTAGAATAGGTTGACATACATATTTACATTTAATTTATATATAATGAAGAAATCATGAAAAGTTAAATTTAAAAATTAAATTAAATATCACGTCTAAAAATGCTAAAACTTTTCAATATCCTAGTGGCATTTTTTTTTTAAATGCACAACTAGATGTTTTACAATTGATCGATTGCGTTCTTGAGACAACTACTTGGAGAGTGACTAGATAAAAATAAGTCATGCAAAAAAAACTTGTTCTTCGGCATGTTCTTGAAGAAGGGACTATAGTAAATACCTGTTTGAGCAAATTATGAGCCTGTTGTTGGTCGAGAGCTTGTTTTTCCTCCAAGTATTCTTCATAGTGGGTAGGTACCATGGCCAGCGCCCCAGTTAGCATAGGATGTCCCAGGGGCAAAGGGGCTGACTGAGTGCGCCCCAAAGGCCGATGACCCTGCTTGTTCAAGCGAGCATGGGCCACCTAAACATTTCATAGCGTTATATAGTTATTTTAAGATACATATATGCAAGATGACATTATTTCAAGATATGTATAGCTAGTTTACCTGTGTGTCTGTTATGGGGGCCCCATGATACATATTTGGTAAAATGTTGCCAGGCCTTGCTTGCTCCAAGGATGCCATCTGTTTGTGAATGTAGCCGGGAGAGTTGGGGTTACTGTACTCACCATCAATTGCTACAAAAATAACAAGAATAAGCCTGTGTAGAAATCTGGAATTTTCAATTACAATTTTATAATAATTAGACTAATATACAATTTTATTATGTGCTAAAGCTTTATAGTTAATTTATAAATATAAAAGCCGAGATTCAAATATGAATTTAAAATGTAAATGTTATATTTGTTCAAGATTAAACAAAAGTAAATTAATTTAATAACATACCAGATTGTTTATAAAAAATGTTTTGTTTTTAATAATTAGTAGATAAAGCCTGATTTGTAGTAGATAAAATGATTGGATTTAATGAAAATTTAAAGATGTGTTTCAAGATAAAAAGTTTATAAATATGTCAAGTTAAGAAATAGAAGAGACTCAATGAGTGAAGAAAAAAAAAATGCTACCAAAACATGTTCTGGTATAAGAAGAAAAGCCACAACAAGAAATTTTGCGTCCTGGTGGCTTTTAAAAAGACAAAACTAATTCTGGCAATTAAATTAATGCCATAGAGCAAAACTCATGTTATGGTTGTTAAAGAAAATTACCACAATGTGTTGTTTTCTTTTTACGGCTATGATGTAATGTAAGACAAATTTTCACAAAAGGTGACAGTTAATATTAAGAATAATGGCAAAGCTAATTTTTATCTTTGCAGGATTTGTTAGAATGACAGAGTTCAGCCTGACTAAGATGCGACTGGGTGGCCAAACTGGCGAGCGTGCAAGTGAGCGAGTGATTAGCAGATAGCTCTCGTTAGTTGTTAACGAGAAAGCTCCGAATCTTGGCTCAGTGAACTAAGGGTAGTTTTTGACAAGTGATTTATTGTTGTGGTTTTCTCATCCTCTCTCCACGCTAATGGCGATTCTTATTTGTAAAGGCATACTTTGATAATATTTAAGTATTTTAACATATCAGTTATATAAATATATATATATATATATATATATATTATCTTACCAATTAAATTAGGCCGTTAGTATAAAGTGTGCTAAACTTATCGATAATAATAAAAATGTCAAAATGAGAAGATTTCCTAGCACTCAATGAACCAACATACAATAATATTGCCTAGCGCCTGTAAACTAATACTGTACCGGGTCGAGCGCGCATACTTGAAAAATAGAACCAGTTCTATCTTTCAAGTGCGCATGTTCAGTTGCTCACTCAAGTCTGGCATCCCCTTAGAGGTTAGGTTAAGGTACTGAACTTGTCTGACTGAGTCATTGAGTTATTTTCATAATGCCAGAATGTTCTGTGGTCATTTTCTTTAAAAGTCACAACATCAATTTCTCTGTATGGCATTTTTTTAAATGCCAGAATGCGTTGTGATTCTTTGAAAGCAAACAAGACACGACATTTCTTAATGTAGCTGTTTCTCTAGTACCACAATGCGTGTTGGTCATATTTTTTGCTCATTGTGTTTTTTGTTACTGGTATGTATATGGTTAAACCAGTAATAAATAACTCTCATTAAAGTGGCATAATGTGCTATGAAAAGAGAAATTATAGCTAGAATTGCTATGCTTTATCTTGAAATATTTGTGCTAGTTACAATATGGCTATTATAATAGCCAGTTCAAACTTCAAACACTTCTTTTACATATTCTTTTAAGAATTACATTTGGTTGAAGGAAATAATTTTCCTGAACTGAGAGATTTTTTAATATAACAGTGAAGATGGTACTCTTATGTATAGTTTTGATAATTTTAACTTGTATTTAGAATTAGCCATTGTACTCAATAAAAAGATCAAGTATTGAATCAAGTGAAGATTAGGGCTGAGCAAATGTCAGTTGTCGATCTTATCTTCGGCAAATAATGAAACAATTGGTAAGCAAATGATCAGCATTTGGCTGGGTACCAAATTTTGAAACCGATCTTTAGTAAACGAGCCCGCACATGACAGATACTAGTGACTGATAGTGGAGGTTCTAGGAATTTTTTTTAAGGGGGGGATCAAAATTCTTTCATGATCAGTAATTAATTAAAATTCATATGTAACATATAATTACATATAAACATACTTAGCATAAAAATATCTTATAGTGTTGGAATATTTAGGGTCTTATCAAGTGGTATTGGTGAGTGAATAGTGGTATAAGCTGCTATGACAAAAAGAGCCTAAATAACCTTTTTCTTCTTGGCTCCCTGCTTCAATAGAGGCTTCCGCTTCAGATTCTGCTTTAGTTCACTCATTTATGTTATTAATTGCAGGTGTTTGTTTAATAATTCGATTTAATTCAAACTTGGAAGCAATATTAGAATGATTTAGTTAAAATATTCTATATTAACTATACTATATTTCCTTGACTATAATATATTTATATCAGAAATAAGTGCTAATTATGAATATGTTTTAAAGAAAATTATTGCTTCTCTACTTTGGGTCAGTTAGGTTAAATAATAAGAATCTTAACTAGAAATTATATAAAATTAGAGAAAATACATTAACATTAGAGTTGGGCAAAATCCACTATTTTAGGAATCTGAATCTTCATTTAACTTATGAATCCCCAATCTCAAAATCGAATCCTAATCTGGGAGCCAACCTCAAAAGAAATAGAAATATAATGGAATATTAGAAAGTAGAAATAATAACTAAATGTTATGATTTTTCTAGAGATTGGTCAAATCTTATATTTCTCAAATTCAAATCTTTAAATTATTTTTCTAATCTTAAATACAGATCCAGCTCCTGGGATCTTAAAAAATGTACAATTTTATGACAAGAGAAAATATTTAAAATGTAAATGAATAAAAAAGTTGCTTTAGGCTTAGTGCCACTGACAAATGATATTGTGTTTGTCATGCCTATTCTTTCATGAATAACAAAAATAACACTTTCTTATACTAAATTAATTATATTGATTCAACCTTATTTTTTGTGATTTTTTTACTCTCCAAACTAAACAAGTTTATATAATTCCTTTTACCAAATACTTAAAATTGTTATATCTAGTCAAGATCTACATAATTTTATTCGAGATACATTTTGAGACTTTTACGAATCTTAAAATACCTTAGGATTTGAGGAACTCAAGGATTTGACCGTCCCATCTCATCAACATTTTTCAAAGGTGCCAAAACTCTTTTCAAGATCAAATAAATCATTATCACATAATTTTGAGACAACAAAATAAAATGATAAAGGTATATTTATACACAAAATAGAAGTTTTCTCGCAAATTATTAGTTATACTCTTGTTTAAAACAGAATTCATGTTTTATAAGCTAAATTCTGTTTGTAGTGCTGCCTATAATCACACCCTTAGATAATACGTAACAAATGTTACGTTGAGAAAAGGTTTATAATGTCTAGAACAGACACTGCTTCAAAAATGTTTAAAAAAATAGATTGACAGACCTCGACTCTAATAATAAAAATGTAATTCTAAGCAAAAATGATCGACAAAATTAAATATGCAAATCGTCTAGAAGTGCCACTACCACTTTTCATATATAATTCTAGAGACTTTTTTTTATTGCAATTTGTTGGTTACTTGAATAAATACTTTTATTTTTTTATTACTATAAAAATATGACCATTAAATTTCAACTTTATATTGCATAATAAATTAATAAATAACAGACACAACATAGTGTCTCTAGGGCTTAAAAAAGTAAAGCCTTTTAATAGAATACTTACCACAGTTTTTTTTATAAGTGTGTAGGCCTTTCCTTTCAATCCTCCTTTCAACGAGTTTATGAATAATACAGTTGGGTGTACCGAGGTTTTTTCTTCTTCCCAAAATGGTTTTCCACTCTCCTTCTAAGCAAATGTGGGTACATTTCCTCTAAAGATAACCTTCCTAATCACTTGCTAGTGTAATTAGTACATAAGCGTATAACCCAAACAGGTAGTAAGATGGAGTGTTAAAAAAACACAATGTAGATGATGATGATTTAAAAAGTATCTCTCACCAATTATTAAAATGTAGTTACACAAAGAAATCTAAAATCTTAGTAATATGAACATTAGGAAAGCTAAACCATTAACTTCATACATAAATATTTTTTTCTCTTTCAAAGTGATTGTAATTTTAAGGTGTGGTCTATATTCAGGGGCGGCTTATTTTTGTGTCGATACAGTAAATAGGGTCTACTATAGTATTATTATCTATATATATAATAATATTTGAATAATTATAAACAGTGTAAAAAGTTGACATAGGCCATGCCTTATTTTGTAGCCTTGTAAAATGTACCTATACTTTTCAAGGGTTTGCCAGTCAAAAAAGTTTTTTTTACCAAAATTATTTTTAAAATGTAAGTGCAAAAGATGTAATTTTTGTAATTTTTCCAGTTATTATAAAATAATTTTTACCATGATTTTTTTAAATTTGAGAATTTTTAACAAGATCACTTTGAAATGGAGTAGATCCGGCATATTTCCTTTTAGCTTTGCGCCAGTTTTTACATAGTTTATATTTATGAGATTTTAAAATTCCTGTTGAAAATAAGTCTTAATATTTGGCCAAGAGATGATTTTTTTTACCCGATGGGCCATGGTGAAGATTAAAAGCTTAGTAAATAAATACAATAGATTCTTAGCAACATCGAAAATATCCAATCTGTTACAATTATAGGCCACATTGAGGTTTTATTAAGATTCATTTTTGAGGAAAAAGTGTGGTTCGTTTTCAGGTCAATACAGAAACATAAATATAAATTTCAAATATGACAAGTAAACACGAATTTATTTCGGTTGGTAAATAAAAGGTTATTATAAAATTCATACTAATTTACCTAACACAACCAAAATAAATAGTGAAGCTCATATTAAAGTGATGTTACCTGGCAAGGTGGGGTAGAACGGCAGAGTACCAGAGAGCATCTGTCCTGTGAGTGGCACCCCCAGCCGTGCGGTGTAAGCTGCTCGCAATTCTGCTTCAGACACTGGTGCCAGCTTAACACTCTCAGACTGTAACAGACCAATGAAAGATGAGCCCCTAAAGCAATTGAATCAAAAAGGAGGCAATATCCATTTTGCAAGTATATGTGCCTCAGCAAAGTTGCAGTAATGAAGAGAAAATGAATTTCCTATAAGAACTATATATAGAACAACATCCAAGAAGATAACCTCATGATAATAGGTGGCTGTAATGCTCAGAATGACGTGGAAAGATAAGGGTTGAGAAAACGAATGGGCCTTTTGGATATGGAAAGAGGAACAAGGAAGGAGAGATGATGCTTGAGTTTTGCGTCAGGAACAAACTTAGTGTAAAGAACAGCTGGTTCCAAAAACAAGAGCACCATAAAGTCACAAGGTACAGCTGGGATGGTAGATTTAAGTCTGTAATAAGACTATATAATAACTGATGTAGGCTGTAGGGAGAGAGTACAGGGTGTTTAAAGTTATCCCAAGTGAGAGCCTGGCAGTGATCATAAGCTGTTAGTGGCGGAGCTAGAAGGTGGTAAAGTGGTAAGAGTAGAAGATAGGAAAAGGATGCAATGTGTGAGCTCAAAGATATAATTAAAAATATTTTACCAACCAGTGAAAAACAATATATATATATATATATAAGCTATACTGATCCCATTCTTATGTACAGTTTAAAGACATGTACAGTAAAT
Organism: Timema bartmani; assembly: GCA_902151455.1. Lineage (NCBI taxonomy): Eukaryota > Metazoa > Arthropoda > Insecta > Phasmatodea > Timematidae > Timema > Timema bartmani. The sequence continues at coordinate 63,234 of CABFWB010002531.1, forward strand.
AAGAAAGAGCTGACTAAGCTGCAAGCATGTTAAATAAAATATTTAATAAGCGCCCTGTAGAGGACACGAAGAGATAGAGTAAGTAACAAGGATGTGAGAGAGCAGTTAAGAGTGAAGGAATCAATGGAGGAAAGGTTAAGGCTGGGTGCTAGTGAGCGCGAATTTGGTGCGCTAATTTTGCAGTTTTTATAGTATAAACATTTTTTGAACAAAATAAATCAAATTTTTCTTCTATAGAAACATATAGTTTAGTTTTCTGCACGTGCTAATCTCAACAGTTTTTGAATATCTGGCATGAGCATGGTGGCATTTGGTGACAAACTTTTTAAATTAAGAGAAAAAGTTGTCATTAAATTCTAGGACTCCTTTGAAAGATATTCAAGGACTTTTGAGATTAGCATGTGCAGAAAACTAAACTATATGTTTCTATAGAAGAAATATTTGATTTATTTTGGCCAAAAATGTTTATGCTATAAAAACTTCAAAAATACTTCCCTAAACTCCCGCTCACTAACACCCCATCTTAAGGTCACCAGGACTAAGATGGCACGGCCATGTGAAAAGAATGAAAAACACAACACCATGTGTGTACATGGACAGAGAGGTAGAAGGCAGGAGACCAGAATGAGGTGGGCGGACCAGATAAAGGAGGATGTAGAAAAGGAGAGCTGGAGAAGAGTGAAGGAAGGAAAAATGTTGCATTGGAGAGAGACATATATATCTCATTTCATATAAATACCTTTAGCCCAACACCACATTCTTTCAGTTCTACATTAGGCAATGACACATAAAATTCACAATATCAATCAATGGCATAAGTTTTCTTGTTCAATGTCCTATATTTAGTAATATTTAACATCTCGTGTGTCTTAGCCCAAATATTCTAATCTTCATATACATTTTCTTTCTCCATACAGTTTATAAAAACAATGAACATCTTTTACTGTCCTCCTTTATTTTCAATGTATAGTCTTTTCCTGCTGATGGCATTGAAATGTTGAAATTGAAATAATCATCCAGTAGATTTACAACTGCTGGATCACAAGTCTCAGGGGAGTCTATTTAATATAAGACTTTGGACATTATGCAAATATTTAAATTGATACTTAGTAAATGTTTTTTCACAAAAATTTCTCTCAAATTTCAAAAACTTTTCATTTCTTATCACTGCATAAATTGTAAACTTCATGTGACTTATTTACATCTCAAGTGATCTTTTACAAAAATCTTTCTTAAAACTACAAAATTATATTGTTTATTACTTGATACTATGAAATATTTTAATGTGTGTCAACTCTAATGACAAATTTTATTATTACATTTGGGCTTCACCCGTATGAGATAGTAAATTAATTATGTATATTGAATTGTTTAATTTTTGTTGTTATCAATTACAGTGTAGCTTGTAAATTTTTCTATTACTTTTTTGTTCAATTTATCAATGTTTGAAACCTCTCAACATTCATTAAACTTTTTTTTTAAACTAGTTTCATTTTATTTTAGCTGTTCAATATAATATATTCTAGGGTGAAGTTTGAATATTTAAAAAAATGTTACTGTTCGATAAAGATACTGTACTTTGCATAACTATGTAGATTTAAATGTATTAAACATCATTTACAAAATGCTATATTTCAAACATAATTAGTGTATTTCATCTTGAAAATGATTATCAAAAAATGTTATTTTATTATTACAGATTCTTTTAAGCAAACATTAATTCATGATGGAAATAGCAGCATAAAATAAGAAAAATCAAACAAATATGTGTGCATTAACTTTAAATATATTTTTTGGCAATCCAAAATTTTACTTACGAACCAAAATGAACAAGTATTTAAAGATAAGTCTAAGTTTTCGAAGCTTTACCCACCTCTAATGCATTCATTCTACAATGTGTTAGTTATTTAATTATTACTATTGCTATGGCAATATCGAGTCACATCTTTGTAAAACCTAATACAATAAATTTAACTTATTTTATTTTTCAAGTCTGATATAATATCTTAAATTAGCTTAAATATTCTGTTTGACACCCCATTAATCTCTACTCCCTGTATGGAGATGCACACTAATAAATGGTTGACCTTGGCAAGCTACTTCTTCCCCCCCCCCCAAATTTCCACAAACCAAAAGATTAGTCAAAACATCTGTCGAGAGGGTGAAAGCAATAAAAAAAAGACCTTTGAATGAATAATAGTGATAAGTATATCAACTTTAATCAATATAGCTTCCACCAAAAATTGTTACATTCGTAGCTAATGTAGTTAAAATAAACACCATATCCACACACTAAGCAAACTACTTTAAAAAGAAATTGAAGAGTAAACAATCATTCAAACATATTGAAATATAGCTGTACTCAATTACTGAGAAACAATTTGATTAAAAACAAAAATAAAATTATAAACCTTGTAAAATATTTAATTTTTTACTGTGGTATAAATATTGTCTTAAGAGTTTTATTAATGTCCTCTCTATTCTAATAATATCTTACTATCTATTTAAGTTATATGCTTTCGTACTAATTATGCTAATGGTTTCAGGGTTTTGGAAGGTTTATATTTAGATAAATTGTACACATATTTGCATGGAGGGAGAATGGACAACCATTTTGGTAAAACCACCCACCGTACACCTTACCGAGATTCAAACCTTGATCTCCCAGTCATCGGCAGTCTAATCTACAGCAAGAGTAGCGCATTAAGCCATGCGGCCTCCAAAGCTGGTTAGACTAAGTTAGTTGTTTACAAAAGGAATCCATGATTTGAAAATTGAAGCTCAGACAATGGGAACGCACCCACCAGTGGGTAACCAAATCCAGACTATCTCCTGATTACTTACTTACCCTATGGCATTAGGAACTCGAAAGTTAATTACCGCAATTACAAAAGTATGCCACCTATCTTGAGCTAATTCTATCCAATCTCTCATTACACCCTATCTCTCTCAGGTATATACAAATGTTATCCTCCCATCTGCGCCTGGGTCTTCCCAGTTGTCTCTTTCTATCGGGTTTGCCACTCAATACAGTGAACGCGGTTCTAGAGACTCCCATTCACGCTGCATGACCTGCCCACCGTAACCTGCGGGATTTTATTACTCTAACAATGTCTGGTTATGAGTATAGGTATGCAGCTCATCATTATATAGCCTCCTCCACTCCCCACAATCTTCAGCCATTTTTGGACCAAATATCTTCCTAAGCCCCTTGTTTTCAAACACCCTAAATTTATTTTTATCATTTAAGGTAAGAGGCCATGTTTTACAGCCATAGAGAACAACCGGTAAAATTATGACTGTATTTTGAGTTTTACATTTCTCGACAACAGGCGAGATGTCAACAACTTACTGACCAAGCAATAACGAGCATTTCCCGACTATTTATATTATAATTTCCAATCTAATATTGTTATAACTACCTAGTTAAAATTGTTCCTAAATATTTGAATTCATTAACCCTATCAAACGGGGAAAGTGCATCTCTTTGTTTCAACCCATAATTTATTTCAAAAGCATCTGATAAGTGAGATCCAACCCATACCCTGTCATGTATCGGTCAAACATACCTCAATTAGCTTGACCAGTTTTTTTTGGGTATTCCAAACTCAACTAAAATTTCACCCGCCTTGATGGCATAGTCGACTAACACGCTAGTCGTGTTGAGCCCGACTGCCGAGGACGAGGAGATCGAGGTTCGAATCTCGATCGGGTGAACTGGGGGTGGTTTTTCCTAAATGGTTTTCCACTCTCCCTCCACACAAATGCGGGTTCACTTCCTCTATTCAACCTTCCCAATTCCTAATCCATTAGCGTAATTAGTACTTAAGCGTATAACCCGAACGGGCAGTAAGACGCGGTGCTAAATAATAATAATAATAATAATAATAATAATAATAATAATAATAATAATAATAATAATAATAATAATAAAACTAAAATTTAATATAATTTTTTTCCTTTTAACTGAATCATAAGCTTTTTTTATAATCTATGTATAATTGATGTACCATCATGTTGAATTCCAACTTTGTATCTAATATTTGCCGCATAGTAAAAATTTGATCCGTTATTGATCTATTTCGTCAAAATCCACAATGATGATCCCAAATCATTTCCTCTGTATATTGCGTCAATCTCATTAAAATTATGTTGGATACAATTTTGTAACATTTTGGTAGCAGTGAGATACATATATATAGTTATTACACTCTGTTTTACCTCCCTTTTTGAAAATGGGTGTTATTATACTTTCCTTTCATTCTTGTGGTAATACATCATGTTTCCACATGGAATTTAATGTTTATGAATTTCTATTACTAAAATTTCGTCCCCTCCTTTAATTAACTCAGATGGTATTGAATCTATGCCTGGAGCTTTATGATTCTTTAACTTCTTTGACTTCACTAATACTTGGCACTGGGACTAATGGCTCAGCAATATGGATTTCGATAGCCTCACCTAGATCGGATCCTTCGTGAACATTCAAAATTTGATCGAAGAAGTAGTTCCATCTACTTGAAACATCGCACATATCTACCATCAAATTACCTCTCTCATTTCTAACTAAATTGGCTTTAGCCTGATAACTTTTCCTGTCTGTTAATACCTAAATAAAGTTTCCCGATTTTCTTATGTTCGCTATTTTGTTCTATTTCGCTAATTTTATCCTTTAAATACTATCTCTTTTTGTTTCCAAATGTTGCACTGGCCTTCTATTTTGTAATGATAAATTTGTTTAAACTCAATTCACTAGGACTTTCTAACGAATGTAATTTTGCTTCCCCCCTTTTTTTCTATTAATTTTGATCATTCGATGTCAAACCATGGCTTCTTACTCTTTTTACAGAGACATACACTACACTTCATTACATCTCTAATATTATTCCTGACACTTTCCCACTGTTTCTCTGGATGAGTCTTTTCCTCACTTTCCTGTGAGCATTCTAGGAAAGCAAACCTATTTGAAATTTCAATTTGATATGTATTCCTATACTATCCATCTGACAGTTTCTCTACATCGTATATATTTAGCTTGCCCACCTGATTTCCCTTTTTTGTTACTGAAAGACGCATCCTAAGTTTCGCTACCAAGTAGTGGTCTGAATGGCAATCCTGGTTAACAGCCAAGAAAATTACTTTGCTTTTTTATTAATAATTTTAACTTATTTTGTTTTTTATATAGCCTTTGGTGACCTGGTGGTCTAGGGGTAAGGTGTCAGACTTCTGTACTAGGGGTCTGGGGTTAAATCCTCGGTCCAGGCATAGATTTATCTGATTACTAAACCCCTCCTTCACCTCTGACAAGATGTGTGTGTATTAATCACAACTTGTGAATGTGAGGAATGCCAGGCCTCCACCGTGGTTCAGATTCCACGTTAAACTGTAGGTCCACGTTAAACTGTAGGTCCTCCATTTCATCTCACAATCACCCTACCATTACACATTAGCGTACGTGCGTATAACCCGAACGGTAGTAAGACGCGGTGCTAATAGTAATAATAGTAATAATAATCATATATAGCCTTTAGTAGAGATTAGCTAGCATTCATTGGTGACATAATTCATAGCAATTTTTTTTTCCATAGGGTTGTTGTAGTTCCGACACCTTAGCTCAGTCAGTAGTGTGTTTGTCTACTGAGCTAAGGGTCCCGGGTTCGATTCCTGGCATGACCGAAAAATGTATCATTGGTGAAATATGTGATGAATTAACGGCTGGGGACTGGATGTTGTGCCTGTCCTAATCTTAAGTTGGATTATAGGACATATGAAGCTATGACAGGCCTAGCAAGTCTGTAGTAGAAAATATATGGCTTGAATAAAAAACTGACCCAGGACACAAGCTGTAAACAATAATGGATGTAAAGTAAAGGAGTGTTGTAAATGCCTTCCTCATAGTTTAGTCCTGACTGAAGATCTATGCTAAGTCCGCCCTCTTGGAAAAATCAAGTGGTACCTTTCTCAGGTTTTTTGCAATTATCTCGGAAATCATTTATCTTAGGTTGGTAAAATATGTAAAGGAACTAAAATGATGAGAATAAGATTTCCTACAAGATAGTTACTCTGGTTTTCCATAAAGGCTTATAAAGAAAAATCCTACCCAGTGATTTCCTGCGATGTGTCATGTATCATACGCTTAAACCACCGATTTGTTTTCAGTTTTTCCTAAAAAAATCTTCTGACTACAACCATTGATAAGCCCATTTCCCCACCATGTTTTACTACTATTGTGAAAGGAGTTAATTTCTGTTTGGGGACGTTTGGAGCCCCTTCATAGAGCAACTTTTCTCCAACCCTCCCTTTGTGCTCAGTTTTATAGATTCCGGGGTGGTAAGTGATAGGCCGCAGAAAAAAATTGATGTCACCTGCAATATACCTATAAATAAATTCAACAGTCCATTCAGTAGTATTAATATGGCAACTTCTTATCTGGGAATATTGCAAGCTTTTGTTACTCTTCTAATTTTTCAAATATGAAATAACTGCCAATTTTTTTATTTATTTTTTTTGGAACATGTAACTATGAAAGTTATAATTTTTTAAAAACCAGCACTTCAAAACCCTCCATTTGAAAGATAGTTCATTGATATGTACTTACTGTTGAGGAGTGTGCCGGAGGTCTTCCCAAGGAAATGTTTGGCATGGAGGGACTACTGTAGAGAGACAAGTCATTCATGCTGCCCTGCTGACTGCTGCCAGCTAACTGACCATATGTGGAGTCTTCCCCCTCCTGTGTTAACATACACACACTTCCTTAATATCTCACCTGCGCAAACCGAAACAATATAAAACTATCATATTCAATTATATCACTGGAGGGACAATGAATATTTCAGACAGAAACATAATGTATTTGTTCAAGGCCTGTAAAATGTTTTTATTGGGCTTTTAATATTCAAGGTTACAAATTAAAGTAGCCGGGGTTCCACTATTTTATTTATTTCCTGCATTTTCTATATTTTCCCTTTTTGAGAATATTATACAGGAATGAACTGCACTTTTTCATCAAATTCACCAGTGTGAATTGAATTCTTATCAATGGTGTTTAAAAAAGTATGATTAGGCTTTGATGGGGTAATAAAGTTGTCTGTATGCCGATATTTCAGAAAAGGTGTATTAAGGGCAATAAGCGTGCGTGCGTGTGTGTGTGTGTGTGTGTGTGTGTGTGTACGTACGCATGCACAGGGGGTTTGCAGGAAGGGGGAGATTTGAATACAAGAGTTCAACTAGAAAATTTTACTTTGCTTTCAGCCAATAAAAGTTTTTATATGTATATATACCTACACAAAATATTTTACAAATTAACTTTTTGAGTATATGTGGCTATGTTTAGCAGGGGCAGGGGAGAAGATTGATTTGTTAAAAATTAACGGTCAAGACCAATAATCAATCAAGTATTGTCTATAATTGCTGCAAGGAACAAGCATTTGAATGAAGATTTAAAAAAAATTATGTTCTCAAAATAGCAATAACAATAAAACAAATAAAACACAAAATAAGAATAATAATGTTGGTATCAACCAATATGTTGAACAGAGTGTACACTCAAAATTAAGAATGTGCAGCTACGGAAGTCCATAGCTGACACTAGGAATAGTTGACACCTAGGACGGCCGCCTAGCTTACGATTACATCCCTGGTCTTGAGACAATTTCTTTTGTAATGTCCATGTAAATTCCAGTTAAGGATGAACGGCCGGTTCATGACCCGGAGTTCATGCAGGGACAAAATAAATGACTAACAGGACAGTTGTGTCCATTACTTAATCAGAGGATGTAGTCAAACTTAAGACCTCTGCATGGTTCAAGATTAGAGTAGAGATATGGTATCATGTATCAAGTATCATATTCTGTATATAATTGTATATTTACTATTCCATCCTATTAAACTAGTTAGTTATAGATTAGAAAACATCTCTTTACTATAAAAATGTGTTCATGTGCTCCCATCCTTTATTAAATGGAAACAGGCATACCAATAATTTTGGAAAAAAATAAATAAAAATGAAAGTTTGATAACTGTCTGGTACTTGTTATTACTTGAGTACTTATACATTTTGTGATGTATGTATTTAACACAAATAATTATACTTTATGGCAAATCGATTAAATAATTTTTGTTAAGATCAAAAATGGAATTTGTGTATATTTTTAAGCATTCTTCTTCATCAATAGCTCACCAGTTTAAAATAAGTTAGAAATGCTCTTGACTTTTTGAGTCAGCTCAGTAAGTGACTTAGATTATTGAAACCAAGACATGAACGCACAATGGCAGAGTATATAGATGTTTTCTCACCATTAAAAGGTTTAAAAGTGTATCAAAGACACCTCAATTTTTTAGTATCTTGCTCTGAAGAAGTGTAATAGACAAAACAAGAAGTGGCTAGAAAAAAAACATAAAAAACAACATGAAACTGTGTACTGTACTTTTTATCTGCTCTCTATTTAACGCCAAGTTTTGACATTTGGAGTTCATTTTAACATTTAATTTGTTTAGAATTTATTTATGAGTTTATTTTGCACTCCATCAAAACAGATATTTTATCTAACTATATTATTTGCTTCATTTAATCCTTTATGGTAGCGCACCTGTGAGTGAAGCAGGATGAGAAATAATAATTTGTATCATATTATTAATACCTGTTATGTAAAAAAAGAACTTGATCTATAGCCATTTAAATTATGGGATAGTTGTGACAGTGAAATGAAAACTTAATAACTCTTACAGCTAAATAATGTGTATGACCACATTCATAGTTAACTTATTGGTTCAAATATCTTTAAAATATTTAGAAATAACTCAAATTGTAAATTAAAGTATTTATATACTATGGTCAAGGTCAAAAATAATAAAAACAATAATAATGAAATTGTGAAAATTTACCATTAATAAACAACTAAACCATATTTGTAATGTGCATCTGGATTCATTTATTGGTAGTCGAAACGATGGATCAAAGAGTGAGATTATTTAGCTATCACAGGTAGGATGATGGATCACAGAGTTGCATTAATAACTGAATTTTTGCATTTTAAGTAAGGTTTATTTATTGATATAATTTAGGACATAGAATATTAATTGCATCTTATCAGCACCTAGTTAATCATATTATTTTATAGCTGATGATTTTATGCTTTTATTTTTAATCTGCAGTTATCTAAAATATGAAAATTGAGGAGCTTCAGATCACAGTTATTGTAGTTGGGGAATAAATATACATAAAGTGGTAGCCCATACATAATAATATACAACGTAACATGGTAAAACATGTGGTATTTTTGGTGTCTGACAAGACTGGGAGGTAATAAGTAATGATTAAAAAAAGTAAATTTCTAAAAAAACTCTGGGTGCAATATAGATGGAATGTGAAACTTTATATGGGAGAATAACATAATATTAAAACTAACTCATGAAGATTCTCAGACAAGCAAATCTTTCAAGAATGTTCAGATATCCGCAGCTTGGATCATCATAGAAGTGGAACATGAGTCTTAGTATACAATGTTTGGTGTCAACACACGAGTTTAAATTAGTTACATAGTTTTATTAAAAAATAATTTGTGATTAGAATTTGTGGACTAAAATAATACTTTGTAATTATTTCTAATGTAGGAAATATTAACAATTTGTGTGTTTCACATGGATTAGTTTTAAATTAGGAGGAATAGTTGGCGCACTTACAATTGAAATATCTAGGTTGAAATTATTTTTGGGTTTAATATACATTAAAACACAATTTATTAAAAAAAATTCCTATGAAATAACATGTGTGTATTTTCAAATAGATCCTCCCTATAAAAACATAGATAATTTGACTAGATGGATAGAAGAATTAACCATGTGTTTTAGGGCTTTATAGAATATTATATTATTGTGACATTCAATGAATAAAAAATATCTTTTGGTAGTGAGAATATGAGTTCATTTAAGGTTGAGGTTAAGAAATGTCCTGAGCTTTGGGATATATGTGATTCACCAGTTCCCACATTCTTAACTGGAAACTGTTGAGGATTTAGCTGTGGAAGGATTTAAGTATACCTCAGTTTTATCTTCTGTGGTGCTGACTGACAGCTCACAGCTGACTTCTGACAGTCAACAGTTAGGTATATACCTAAATTTTGACTGTCAGAAGTGACAACTGCTAAAGACATGGTTTTTGCAGATCATATGGTTCGGAGTAGGGATACATAATTTGGTCTGGTAGCTTTTCAAAGCCGTCAGAAGTCAGCTGTGAGCTGTCAGTCAGCACCACAGAAGATAAAACTGAGGTATACTTATGTGGTGTAGCATTGATTAAAATCCAAATTTACATTAACCATTATGCTGCTTATTTAATTTTTAATTCTTATCTTCGGAAATGCTATTAATAGGTCAAAAATTCAAAATCTGAAAATTTGCATGATCATGATTATGATTAAATGTGATTTTCAACTAGTAATACATTTCAAATATGAAATTTAGAACCACGTGTTCTATAAATCGCATAATAATATATATTTTATATCGGTAAAATTTTATATGTCACATATTATATATGTCACATTTTATACAAATGCAATGTTATTCTGTTATCAGAACCGTTATTTATTTTACTTGCAACCCACAATAGTGTCAAACTAATTTATAAATAAGGATTTTACAGGCCTACTACGGGACAAATGTAATAAAAAGAAAATTTTTGAAAATTAGGTTACATCAACACAACTTGAACAATTTAGTGCTACATTGGTGCTTCTCTCAGTGTAGTGTAGTCTATAAAATCATATAGTTGTTTTGGGCACGATTTCAAAATAGGAATTACGTCAATAAAAAAAAAATTGGCTATCCATTAATCCCTAACAATGTTTTCCACCACATAAATACTGCACGTGTGCTACAAGTAATTAAATGCGGAAGTAAACAAGTGCTACTACTGTTATGATGTAGCAGCCAGTAACTGACCGTTCTTGAAATTAAAAACCATATGTCAGAGAAGCACATGCATGCTAGTATGAAAAATTCAGCGTCCTAGCACTCTTGTGGCTATTTCCGACTGTTGCAGCAAGGGTAGATAAACTTTACATGTCGTGGGGTGAAGTCTATTTCCGCAGTCAATGGCTATAATGCCGAGATCGGATATATCCAATTAACGCATAAAAAGGGTTAATCCCTATCTAAGCCCACTATCTAAAATATGAAGCTTGAAAAGCTCCAGATTATAGTTATTGTAGTTGGGTATTAAACATACATAAAGTGGTAGCCATACAAAATAATAGATATTGTATCATAATATACAACGTAGCATGGTAAAACATGGGTTGTTTTCTGTGTCTGGCAAGACTGGGAGGTAATAAATAGTTATTAAAAATATAGTTGAACATGATGCCATAACTCATGAAGATTCTCAGACAAGCAAATCTTTCAAGTATCTTCAGATATCCGCAGCTTGGATCATCATAGAAGTGGAACATGAGTCTTAGTACACAATATTTGGTGTCAGCACCCGAGTTTAAATTAGTTACATAGTTTTATTTAAAAATAATTTGTGGACTAAAATAATACTTTTTAATTATTTCCAATGTAGGGAATATTCACAATGTGTGTGTTTAACATGGATTAGTTTTAAATTAGGAGTAATAGTTGGCGACTTACCAGTGAAATATTTAGGTTGAAATTATTTTTGAGTTTAATATACACTAAAACACAAGTTATATAAAAAATAATTCCTATGAAATAACATGTGTGTGTATTTTCAAATAGATCCTCCATATAAAAACATATTTGACTTGATGGATAGAAGAATTAATCATGTGTTTTAGGGCTTTATAGAATATTATACTGTTGTGACATTAATGAATAAAAAAGATCTTTGGTAGCGAGAATATGAGTTCATTTAAGGTTGAGGTTAAGAAATCTCCTGAGCTTGGGGATATATTTAATTCAACAGTTCCCACATTCTTAACTGGAAACTGTTGAGGACTTAGCTGTGGAAGGATTTAAGTACCTATGTGGTTTAGCATTAATTAAAATCCAGATTTAGCTTAATCCCTTTAATGACACACCTATTTCATAATTCACAAGTGAAGAGTGCCAAAGGCCTGTTAGGTTGTGTGTGCAAAGAATGCCACAGCTATTTCCTCATTTTTGTGAGCGTTTGCAAGAAAATTCGGCAAACCTTTATTTATTAAGAGATCATTTTGATTTTTCCATCATTTTAATCCACATCTTCTGTCCCTAATAATAATGAATTAATAATGAATTAATACAGTTTAATTAAAAATTTTTTAATTCTAATTTTTAAACTAATTTTATATTATTCTAATTTTTTTATTTTAATCACAACTAAGGCTAATTTTAAGTTATTATATATACATCTCGCTATTATTTTGTTGTATTGTATTTAGTTTTATACAAGAAAATCAAGTTTGAGTATATAAGATTATAAATATGAATTACAGGAATTTTTATTTTATATCCTACATTAGATATTTTTGGGCCATTATTGCTTACCTTACAGCAAGTATTTATTATATTGCTTACCCAATGAATAAATATTTAGGCCTAAACATAATAAATGAGTTTTTTAAAAAACCTTATAATGAATAATTTCCTTTTTTTCTTAACTACTATAAAAATTTATAAAGTCATTATGCCTATTTACTTACATTGGTAGATAATTATTTTTATTCACATGACATATTATGAAAATCTATAGTAATATTATATGAACTCAGAAAAATTTAAACCATACACATGGAAACTATTTAAATCAGTATGAAGATTAGCTACACTCATGTTTTTCCATGCAGCTTGTATGTAAACTGGGGTTGCACTTTGCACATTGAGAATGTGACCATCAGCCATTGTAAACTTACTAAATTCCTAGTTCCAATAACAATTATTTAAAGTGGATTTTTGTTGATGAACTTATATAAAATAATTTCCAGTGATATATGACACTACTACATTATCTATTAGGTAAAGCGAGATCTCGAGCAAATCTAAAAAGGTAACCTTATCAGTTTTAGCACTTTTAACGGTAGTAGGCAGAGCCGATTTAATCGGGACATGGCCATGTTAGCGATAATAGGTGGTGCCGATAAGATCGACTCATGGCACTAAAAGGGCTAAGATTGTCAGAATTTATTTCTGGTCTTTGTGTCATATCAGGGACCATTATTACTTTTACCCATGTTTTTGCTAATTTTATTTATTTCCTGTGTTTTCATGATTTTCAAGAAGGAATTACCATTTTATTGACACTTTTTGAGAATATTATAAATGAATGAAATTAAATTATGTGTATTCATATTATTGGTGTTTAGAAAAGGATAATTAGATTTTGATGGGGTAGGAAAATTGACCCGTATCCCGATTCTTCAAGAAGGATGGATTAGAGGCAATAAGCTTAAGAGAGAAAGATGGAGTGTTTGTGTGTGGGTGGGGGCAGGGGGGAGAAGTCCTCTAAGAAGGGGTTCAAAAATTTAATAGAGGTTTGCAAACCCTTCTTTTTATACACCCTTGGACGTTTTGTTTCAAGGCTTTTGAAATTGCAATATAGAGTGGTATTAAATTGGTATATACAATATACAATAATTTAATTTTTTTAGTATTTGTGGCTATGTTCAGCGGGTTACCAGTCAACACCATTAACCAATGAAGAAAGTGGGTTTTATAATTTCTGACAGGGACAAGCATTTAAATGTAGAAATTTTTAAGCTTATATTCTCAAGAGAGCAAAAACAATAAAACTAATACAGACATGATTTAAAAATAATTATTTTGGAAAAAAAAAAAAGTTTGATGAACCCTTATAAGTCTTTTGATATATTTATTACTTTTAACACAAATATATATACTCTATGGTGAATCGATTAAATTATTTTTGTTAAGATCAAAAATGGAATTTATGTATATTTTTAACCATTCTTCTCCATCAATAGCTTACCAGTCTAAAATAAGTTAGAAATGCTCTTGGCTTTTTGAGTCAGCTCAGTAAGTGACAAAGATTATTGAAGCAAAGACATGGACAAACAATGAATGAGTATTTATAAAGGTTTTCTCGACATTAAAAAGAATAAAAAATGTTAATGACAACTAATTTTAATAATATCTTGATCTAAACAGGTGTAATAGATAAAACAAGAAGTGGCTAGCACACAACATTTGAAAAATTACATGAAACTGTGTATTGGACTTTTTTATCTGCCCTCATTTTAAGGTCAAACTTTAGTTGAGTTCATTTTAACATTTAATTTGCTTACAATTTATTAATGAGTTTATTTTAAGCTCGATCTACACTTAAACATATTCGTACAAATCCGGTAATTTTTTTAAACTATATTATTTGATTATATAATCCTTTACAGTAGAACACTTAAGAGTGTGGCAATATTAAAAATAACAATTTTTAACAAGGTATTAAGGTTAAAGCTTATTATGAAGCCATGCAAATGTTGAGACAATAATTGTAATAGGGAAGTGACAACCCGATAGCTCTTACAACTATTTAATGTGTATGACCATATACAATTGTTATTAGTTTAAATTTCTTAACAGTATTTTGAAATAATTAAAATGGTAGATTTAAGTATTTATTTACAATCGTCATGATAAAGTGGAATAATAATATTGTGAAATGTTATCATTATTCTATTAATTCAACCATATTTGTTATATGCATCTGGATCCATTTAATGGTATTCAAGACAATGGATCGAAGAATGAGATTATTTAGCTATCACAGGTTGCATGATGGATCGCAGATTTGCATTAATAACTGTATTTTTTGCATTTTAAGTAAGGTTTATTTATAGATATAATTTAGGACATAAAATATTAATTGCAGCTTACCAGCACCTAGTTAATCATATTATTTTATAGCTGATGATTTTTGACTTTCATCTCTTATATGCAGTTATATAAAATATGAAACTTGAGATGCTACAGATCATAGTTATTGTAGTTGGGTACTAAACATACATAAAGTAATAGCCATACAAAATAATAGATGATGTATCATAATATACAATGTAGCATGGTAAAACATGGGTTGTTTTCAGTGTCTGGCAAGACTGGGAGCTAATAAATAATGATAAAAAAAAAAAAAAAAA